>PVKP010003611.1:0-106574 GCA_004027715.1 Plecturocebus donacophilus | reverse complement strand
GTAATCTAAGTGGCAGAGCTCGGGCTGTGACCAAACTCCTCAGACGACTCAATGTATACAAAGCTTGGATGACCTACTCTCTCCTTCCCGATGGCACATTCCTCGACAGGAGACACTGCGGCTATGGAGTTCTTGTGATAAAATACCTGGTTAGACCCTAAAGGCATGCCCAGGCATATCTAACATGCTTGAGGATGAAGCAGGAACCCACTCAGGACATTGGGTTATCCCAGTGCCTAAGAGATCATTTAGTCTGTAAGCTTCCTCATCGGGTCCAGGAAGCACTTACTGGTATACAAAGAGATCTTGGGGGAACAGGAGGCTTGATATTATTTAATCAAATGTTCAGGGTATAATTTACCTACAAGAAAGTAAAATGCACTCTTTTTAAGTGTACAGTTTGATATGTTTTGACAAAATGCATACACCTACACACCTACTAACCACAACCCCAACCAAGATAAAAAACATTTCCATCAACCCAGAAAGCTTCTTGTGCCCTTTTGCAGTCAGTTTCTATCTCCAGTCCCAGCCCAGGCAACTAAGGATCTGCTTTCTCCTGATATAGATTACTTCTTTTCAGCTCTAGAGTTTAAGGTATATGGAATCATACATCATATACTGTATTGTATAAGGTTTCTTTCACTCTGCATGTTTTTCAGATTCATTCATGCTCTTGCTTCCATCAGTAGTTTGTTTCTTTTCATGTTGAGTAGAATTTCATTGTATGAATATATCACAATCTATTTACTTATATATCAGTTGATTGGCATTTGAACAGTTTTTAGTTTGGGAGTCCTATGAATAAAATTGCTATGCATATTCATTTACAAGTCTGAGGTAAGAATATGCTTTTATTTCTTTTTGGGTAAAAACCTAGGAGTGGAATTGCTGGATTTTATGGTAAATGTATGTTCAACCTTATAAAAGAATTGCCAGAGTTTTCCAATGTTCTTTTACCACTTTATATTTCTACCAGTGATGTTTGAGAATTCTGATGGCTCCAAATATCTCACCAACACTTAATATTGTCAGTCCTTTTAGTTTTAGCCATTATAGTGGATATGTAGTGGTATCTCGCTGAATTTTTAATTTGCATTTATCTAATGGTTAATGTTGTTATGTACTTATTAGTTATTCCTATATCTTTTGTGAATAGTTTCTCAAAATCATTTGCACTTTTTTAAAACTGGAGCTATTTGTCTTCTTACTATTGAGTTGTAAGATGGGCAGGTAGGTAGGTAGAAAGATAGGTGGGTAGACACACACACACACACACACACACACACACACACACACATTCTGGATATAATGGCTAATTTTATGTGTCAACTTTACTAGATTATGGGCCAGATATTTGGCTAAATGATTTCTGGATGTGTCTTTGAGGATGTTTTTGGATGAGATTAGCATTTGAATTGTACTCTGTAAAGCAGATTGCCCTTCCCAATGTAGGTGGGCACCATCCAAGCCACTGAGCACAGAATAGAACAAAAGGCAGAGGAGACCAGGTGGTGGCTCACTCTTGTAATCCCAGCACTTTGGAGGCCAAGGCAGGTAGATAATGCGGTCAGGAGCTCAAGACTAGCCTGGCCAAGATGGTGAAACCCCATCTCTACTAAAAATACAAAAACTAGCCGGGTATGGTGGCTGGTGCCTGTAATCCCAGCTACTTGGGAGGCTGAGGCAGAGAATTCCTTGAACCCAGGAGGTAGAAGTTGCAGTGAGCTGAGATTGCACCACTGCACTCCAGCCTGGGCAACAGAGCAAGACTTCTCAAAAAAAAAAAAAATGCAGAGGAAAGGGGAATTTTCTCCTTCTTCCTGACTGATTGAGCTGAGACATTGGTCTTAACCTGTTCTCAGACTATGACTTAACACCACCAGATCCTTTGCTTCACAGGCCTTCAGACTCATGCTAAACTACGCCTTCAACTTTCCTGTGTTTCCAGCTTGTAGATCGCAGACTGTGGGGTCGCTCAGACTCCACAATCACAGGAGCCAATTCCTCATAATAAATCTCAGAATAACAAAAAAATATAAAGTACATATTATTAGACATACCTATATCTTTATCTTTATCTCTATCTGTATCTGAATCTATATCTTATTGCTTCTGTTTCTCTTAAGATCCTTGATGAATATCTTGGGTATAGGTCCTTTGTCAGACATATGTCATATAATTTTTTTCAAGTATTTTTCTGGCATTTTCATATTTAAATGGTGTTTTGTGAAGGATGAGAGTTTTAATTTTGATGAGGTAAACATTTTTTCTTTATGGTTAATGCTTTTTGTGTCTAAGAAATAATTGCCTACCCCAGTGTTAAGAAGGTTTTTCTTATTTTTTTTCCTAAAAGATTTAAAGCTTCACTTCTCATGTTTATGTAGATTATCTATTTTACATTAATTTGTATTTGTTGTGTGAAGTAAAGACCAAGGATTTTTTTTTCATGCTATCCAGTTGTTTTAGTCCAATTATTGAGAAAATGATCTTCTCCCCATTGAATTGCCTTGGTTCCTTTGTTGAAATCAATCAAGGATATATTCTGAACCGCCTAGTCTATTTCACTGATCTTTATATCTATCCTTATGTCAATATCATATGATCCTGATTATAACTCTATATTAAGTCTTGAAATCAGGTAGAATATATTTTTCAACTTTGTTTCTCTTTTTCAAAATTGCTTTGGCTAATCTATTACATTTTCAAATGATTACATTGGGTCAATAGATCAGTTTGGGGAGAATTAAAATCTTATATCGCGTTTTAAAAATAAGGAACATAATATATCTTTTTAAATATATTTCTTTAATTTATATCAATGCCTAGCAATATTGAATGTAGAAGTCATGTATATATTTTGCTATATTATTTTATTTATTCTTATAATTACTGTTATATATTTATGAAAGACTGTATAAGATTGAACAGTAGTGGTAATATCTTTGCCTTGTTTCTCATCTTAGAGGGAAAAAAATCTAATCTTTAACCATTAATTATTATGTAAGTAGTAGGTTTTTATAAATGGTTATTATCAGATTAAGGAAGTTACCTTCTATTCCTAGTTTCCTGAGAGGTTTCTTTCATTATAAATGCGTTTTGAATTTTGTCAAAAATTTCTTCTGCAAATATTGAAAAAATTATTTTTCCCTTTATTCTCTTAATATGTTAAATGTCACTTGATTTTTGAACTTTAAAGCAATCTTACATTCCTGTAATAAATCCCATTGGGACATATTGTACTATATTTGTTACATACTGCTTGTTGAATCAATGTTCTAATATTTTGGAAAGAATTTTTATGTCTGTGTCTGTTGGGAATATTATATAAGGTTCCTGACACTAAAAGGTTTCCTGGGACATGAGATTTTCAGTGTTAAAACTGGGATAAGGCCCAGAAAAACCTAGATTTTTGGTCATCCTAGATATTAGTCTCAAAATACCAGTCTCATTTCTCATTATATATTTGACTGGTTTTGGTATCACAACAATGCTGGACATACGAAATAAGTTAGAAAGTATTCCTTGACCTATTATTTAAAGCATTTTGTACAACTGATATTTTTTTCTCAATTGTTTGATGGAATTCACTAGAAAAAACCATTTCTGTTTAGACTTTTCTTTGTGAACAGATTTTTAATCACTATTTTAATTTTTAGTAAAAGTAGGGCTATTTACATTTTCTATTTCTTCTTGTTTCATTTCAGGTAACATGTGAATAGTAGGCATAATGATCTCTTCCCAAAGATGTTAACATCCTAATCTCCAATTCCTGTGAATGTGCTATGTTACATGGCAAAGGGAAATAAAGTGCAGATGGAATTAAAGTTGCTAATGAACTGACTTTGAGATGGCAAAATAATCCCGGATTATATGAGTAGGCCCAATTCAATCACAAATATTCTTACAAATGAAAGAGGAAAACAAAAGAGAGAAAACCAGAGAGATAGCAGCAAGAAAAACACTCAGCTCAATGTTGCTGGCTTTTACTATGGAGAAACTGGGCCATGAGGCAAAAAATGTAGATGGCCTCTAGAAGACGAAAAAGGCAAAAAAGAAAGAGGATTCTTCCCTAGAACCTCCAGAAGGAATGCAAGCCTGCTGATACCCTGATTTTAACCAAGTGAGAAACATTTGAGACTTTAGATCTCCAGAACTCTAAGATAATAAATCTGTATATTGTTTGACACCATTAAGTTTGTGGAAATTATATCAACAATAAAAAACTAATTTGGTACATTATTAATTTATCCATTCTATGTAAGGTGACAGATTTATTTCTATAACATGGTTTATAATACAAATTTATTGGTATGGATGTCTGTAGAATCTATATAGACAGTCTCTTTTTTATTCCTGATATTATTTCTGTCTTCCTATTTTTACCTTGATCGTTTATGCTTAAAGTTAATTTTCCTGATCTTTTCAAAGAACAAGCTTTTGCCTATGTTTAGTCCATTTCTATTTTATTTCTTTCTGTTTTGCCTCTATTATTTCCTTCCTTCAACTTATTTTGGGTTAAATTTACTCTTCTTTTTCTGGCTTCATAAAATGGAGGTCACTGGTGTAGACTCTGTTGAAGACAGATCTCCATAATCTCTCAAGTTTCTGCACACCTTGCAAGCAGAAGCACTGACTGCCTTGGTTCTACACTATCCTTTTCAGAATGAACATAGGGAAAACCACCTTGAAAGATAGAGACAGTGACTCCCACTAGAGCAAAAGGCAGGTGTGCACACTGTTCAATACAATAAATATAATATCTCCTTCTAGGGCAAAGTCAGAGAGGCTACTGTCCACTGTAAAAATCCATGTTTCCTGAACTTAAGGTTCTTCTCCTATAACACAACCCACTGCATGTTTAGATGTCATCTGGTCCTCTTACTATCACCCTCAGTGAACTGGGATTCAGGGAATCAGTATGAATGCTGATACTCTGGCTACTGCTCTTGCTGTGTATAATCAAGTCTTTTGTCTCTGACCCAGGAGTCTCTTTTCTTCCGCCACCATCCAGGAAACTGTGCCAGCTAATTTGTTAGCTTACAAGTAAAAAAAAAAAAAAAAAAATCTCAGAACTTTCACAGAACTTACAGACCTTTTTTCTTCTTTAATATAAACATTTAAAACTATGAATTTCCCTATAAGTATTGCCTTAGCTGTATCCCACAAATATTGTTTTTTAAATTATAATTCAGTACAGCATATTTTCTAATTTCCTTGTGATTTCTTTATTGACCCATGAGTTATCTACAAGCATGTTGCTTAATTTGTTTTTAAATTGGAGAATTTTCTAGATATCTTCCTGTTAATGATAATTTAATTTTGTTGAGTTCAGAGAATACTCTGCAGGACTGAAATTCCTTTATATTTACTGACATTTGTTTCGTGGCACAGAATATGGTCTATATCAGTGAATGTTCAATGTGCAATTAAAGGGAAAGTGTATTCTTCCACTGTTGAGTGTAATGTTATATGAGTTTTATGAGTTTTAGCTATACAAGTTTATAGATAGTGTTGTTTAGTATTTTATAATGTAACTAATTTTTTCATATATCTCACCAATTACTTAGATAGAAGTGTTCAATACTATAATATCTATGGATTTATTTATTCCTTTAAAAATTCTATAAGTTTTTGCTTCATAAAGTTCTATATAACTTTAATTATAATTAGATACCTATACATTTGCAAATGTTAGCTCTTCCCAACAAATTTATTATTTTATCATTGTGAAACATTTCTTTTAATCTTTGCTAATATTCCATGGCTTTTTATACTTAGTTTACATGGTACATTTTTTTAATCAATGCCCTTGAGATAGATTTTGTCCTTCATTAGAGTCAAGAGACAGGAAAGAATCTACCAAATCACAGTGGTTCCATTGCCCTTTCTGAGATGTCTCACATGTCCAAGCAACCTACTATGTTTTCTTGAGAAGCTGTGGCCAGCTCAATAAACTGACCTCTTATACTTGCTTTTTATCTTTCTATATCTTATCTCCCTTTCTTCCTTCACTTTTGCTTCCGAGATTACAATTCCCAAGAATACGTCATCATATGATCTTTGCCTCTGACTCAGTCTCCTAAGAAATCCAAGTCAATTTCATAAGACCTAAGTTGGGTACATGCTAGATGCTCAGTGTTGTCCCCTCTCTTCTGTCTTGGTCAGAAGTTTCCTTCTTCCTACACTTCACAGGTTTTCATGAGGCTCAGTAGAGATAATACATGAAGAAGCATTCTGTGAACTCTTTTTGGGAATAGCAATTATGCTGTGTAAAGGCATCATTACAAATTAATTGACCCAATTGGGCTAACCAATCAAGGTGCTTTGCTTTCACATAGTGGACAGGTATCTTTGTTCTTATTCACAGTGAAGGAATGATTGATGTCACTGTGTTGTTTTTTTTTAACTAGTTGAGCTACCTTAGGAAAGTGGCTTTTCTCTTCTGAGCCCCAGTTTCCTCATCTTTAAAATGAGGTAATAAAATCTAACTCATCTAATTGTTACGAGGTTTTAATATAATCATGGGTGTGAACTTGCTTCGTAAATTCTTAAGAGCTATGGAAATGAAAGGAATTATTGTTACTACCAGAAAGATAGAAACTCTATAAATATTTGTTGAATGACTGCTTCTGAAACATAGAACACTAATCCGAATAGTGCCCAGGGTCTTGATGTAAATTAATCATGCATCCTGATTCTCAATTTATAAATCTCCCCGAGAATTTAAAGAAAGAAGATGGGAAGTAGATACCTTATTCTTTGTGAATGCATTTACCATTGCTTCTCTGGATATCGCAAATGAAGCCCAAATATAAGGTAGCAATAACAATGTTTTTGGAATGTGAAATATAATAGAGCCATCTATTGAGTTGGAATATGAGTGACCTGTCAACCCTTTCATGACTTCCTACTTATAATAACTTATATTTGTTGTTTTTATACCTTTTGTATTATTTATATTGAAGTATCATTTAATTTTCCCAACAATCCTTTAGGATAGGTATGAATTTCCTCATTTTCAGTTAAAGAAACAAAAATTTAGAGAAGTCTGGCAACTTCCATCAAATGCCAAAGCTAATAGTTTTGTGGAACCAATATTTGAAACAAAATCTGTCTTGTTCTCAAGTCTGTACTTGTTCTTCTATATGATGCTGTATCTGGAAGTATCATAGTCTCTTTTACAGCTTTTCTGTTCCATTTCAAATTGTGCTTTCCAAAATGTGACTGACAACAAAAGTAAATTCCTAGAATCTGAGGACAACTCCAAAACCAAAATTTACGAAGACACATTGATTATTCATTGACCAGTGACCCTCAAGGAAAAGCATAAAGCATTTTCTTATAGTGCCCATTTCCATGGTGCAAGCATTTCCACTGTGGCTGATGAAGCTACTGGGTTGTCACCACTGAGTGCAAAGTTAGAAACCAATGCACGCAACTGTTACAGGCTGGTACCTGCTGGTTCCCCCACACCACTGCTATCAGGTATGAGCTCAGCACTATATAAAGCACTATGGGGGTAAGCAAAAAATAATTACAATCCTTGTTCCTTTAGCATTTATTTGGAAGACAAAATGCCTATTTAATAGGACACTCTTTCATCCCCTTTTACAGCTAGGGAAAAAGGTAGAAGTGTACAGATAAAATCTAAAGCCAGTAGTAATATAAACAGGTGTAACCCTTTGGAGAAGCAATATAGTACCACAAATCAAGTTGTAAAGATTTCCGTAATTTTGATCCAGTAATTCCACCTGTAGGAATTCATCTAAGCAACTAGCCCTACTAAAGCAAAAGCTAACTACTGGGGACATTCTTTGCAGTGTTATTTACCAAACCAAACTAACAAACAAATAAAATACTACAAACTGTCTCAATATCCAACAACAGGCAATGATTAGTTTAACTTTGTGTCGAACAGAATAATGACCTCCTCAAACATGTCCATGCCCTCCCTAATCCCCAAAACTTGTGAATATGCTACATAACATGGCAAGAGGAACTTTGCAGAGATAATTAAAGTTACAAACTTTAAAATAGAGAGATTATCCTAGGATTGCCCACATGGACCCAATCTAATATATGAAACCTTAAAAGCAGAAAACTTTCTCTGGCTGGAGCAGACAAATGTGTCAGAGGAGAAGCTGGTGGGATTCCAAGTAGAAAGGATTTGATGCACCATTGTTGGTTTTCAGATGTAGGGACCTGCATGCAAGAACCAGAATGAGATCTCTAGTTCAGGGCTGGCTCCAGCTGACAACTAGGAAGGACACAAGGGACCTCAACTCTACAAAAGCATGCAACTTCTTTCTGCTATAACCTGAATAAACATGGAAGCAAATTCTCTCCCAGGGCCTTCAGATAAGAACCTGAGCCACTGACACTCGCTCTTTGCCTTGAGAGGTCCAGATTTCTGACCAATAGAACTGTGAGACAGTACATTTAAATTGCTTCAAGCCACTAAATTTATGGTAATTCTTACAGCAGCAATAGGAACCTAATACAGTAATATTCATCCATTGTAAAGATCTTGTAGAAATACAGAGCGCTCTTTGTGATATGACGGTAAGTGAAAAAAAAAAAGATGACTGCATGAAACCCTTATGACCTCTCACATAAAAAATGTATGCACATGGAGACCAAAACAAAAAGAGAATATACAAAGATGGAAATAATTAGAATTTGGAGTGAGATACTTCTTTCTTTATGGGTCTAAGTACCATCACTTTGAAGAACTTGCATAGGTCTCCCTGCTCAGAGGATTTTCATTTTTTTTTTCCCAGAGAACTGGCATTCTTCAAGAGGACCAAGGCATTTAAGAGCTGCAGCTGAATTGCTGACATCATTTCTCCATGTGCAGAAACAATGATAGAGTCAGTTGATAGTCTGCTCAATGCTACATTGTTCTATGATATTTTCTTTCTTAAACCTATGGCACCTGCTATCACTTGGCAAACACAGGTGCCAAATAAGTCTACAAATACAATGGATATGAAAGGAAAAATTTGAAGAGGATGCTCAGGTTGCTCTTGGCAATTCTTTTCTTCATTTGCCAATGTTACTTTTCTTTTTTTAAAAATGATGACTTCTATTTTTCTATTGTCTGCTGATTATGTTATGTGACCCAGCAGCTTGCCTTGGAATCCTGGTTGCCACACAAACACTGGTGATGTCCCTCACCCTGGAATGGTGGGTGCAAACTGCCTTTGGAATATTATGTTCCCAGGTAAATAGAATTGAATCTAATAAAAGAGAATTTTTTTTTACACAAAATAGTTGAAAGATCACATGTGCTCATTGGTATAGTATATCCGAAATGAGGAAGTCAAATAGTGTCTGCTACTGGGATCCAATGCAGGCTTCCTGGAAGTGGCCAGTTACACTTCCAAACCACATTTTGAAGCGATGTCAGCAAATCATTCATATCCAGAATAGCATAGTCAGGAAAGCAAAAATTAACAACTTATGATAGGCAAGGCATTATTCCCAGTACTTGGCTTACTGCATTGATACTCTCTTGTACTGATGAAAAAAACTGAGACATTGGCTGGGCACAGTGGCTCACGCCTGTAATTCCAGCAGTTTGGGAGGCCCAGAGGGGTGGCTCACCTGAGGTCAGGAGGTCAAGACCAGCCTGACCAACATGGAGAAATGCTGTCTCTACTAAAAATTAAAAATTAGCTGGACGTGGTGGCACATGCCTGTGATCCCATGGGAGGCTGAAGGAGAATCATTCAACCCGGAAGGCGGAGGTTGCAATGAGCCAGGATCCTAGATCATGCCATAGCACTCCAGCCTGGGCAACAAGAGCAAAATTTCATTTCAAAATAAAGAAAAAAACTGAGACATAGTGAAATGACTTAGCCAGAGTCACTCTCAGCTTTCTTCACAGAATTCTGTCTCTGTCTGATATTTCCATTGCATCATGTTACTTTTCAGATGACAAGAAAGTGAGGGGTCAGGAAATCAAGTCATCTAAGACATGATTCAGCACATGGGGGATGCTTAATCTGGAGAAAGGACACCAAAAATTCACAGAAAGTGGCCTCAGATTTTAGAAGATCTGTAACAAGGAGAAACAGGCAGAACTCTTCTATGCGGCTCTAGAAAACTAAAAATGATTGGGGGATAGGGCTGGGGAAGTTGAAGTGATGAGAATGAAAGATACCTTCTAGCAATGACAGCTAATCAACAATGCAAGCAGTGAGGGCCTGAGTTCCCAGTTGGTGGCTGGGTCAAGCAAGACTGCACCTGCAGCTCTTAGGGCCACCTCATAGGAGGTGGATTTCTGTGTTAAGAGGCTTTTCCCACCTCAAAGATGCTGTGAGCTGGCAATTTGTGATTCCTTATTACTTCTATAATTTAAAGCAAAGAAAACTAGCATTTTTTAAGATCTGCTTTACTTTGAGTAGCATGCCAGAATCTCATTAGGTGTCATCACTTCTTATCCTCACTATACCTGACTCTCACCTTGCCAGATGGGCGACAAGGAAGACCTCACTTATCTCTATGTCTACATGTACAGATTTAAGTGAATTGTAATCAATATTTGCAATGCCTATTTCTATGGCAAGTGTCAAACAAAGCGAACTGGGCATTGAAGCAATGGACTTTTCGCCAGCTTTCCTAAATGACCTGTCTCCTGGCTAATGCTCAATGAAGGGCCATTTTTTCTTCCAAGAGAACATCTGCTGAACCCAGCAGGGGGACAAAGAGAGGAAGGGAAAGAAGCCAAAATGTGAGGATTATTTTTTTCTAATCTGAGGGATAGAGATATTGAAGTTTTGTTTGTGTTTTTAGAATTTTTATTTTATTTTTGTTTGTCTGTTAATGAGTTGATTTCCCAAGAGAGGAGTCATCTTCCCCAATAGGCAGGTCATGCTCTGGCCAAAATGGACACAGAGGGATACAGAGTTATAGAATTTCCATGACAGTTCTGCTCTCTCTGGCAGGCTGTCAGACCCTTAGCCCAGCTCCCCTTCCTGTCTTCATTCTTGACTCTCCCACTGGAAACCCTCCTGGTGGCAGCCTGCAGATGCAGCCAGATGGCCAACGAAAATGGAGAGAAAGCATCTGTGTAGAAAACACTTCTGTCCAAATGTGCAGAGTCATGTGAAAGCAGAGAATGGAGACAGACAGAAAAGAAAGGGAGAGGTAGAAAGAGAGGAGAAAGAGAGAAATCTAAGGTGGAGGGAAGACGGGGAGAGAAAAGAATGGGACGGCAATGGGAAGGGAGATTAACAAGGAGGCCAATCACAGAGAGGGCTAGGGATCAAATGGACAGAGAGAAGTGGGAAATCAAGATAAGGGGGAACCCAAACTAGTGGGAAGTGAGAAGAGGAGTCTTTGAGGAGAGCCAGGGTTCTGGAAATTAAGGGGAGGTGCAGCAGAAAATTTAGAAGGAAGATGAAGAAGAACCTTAAATGGAACAAGAGAAGAACCTTACCAAGTGCACGTCACAGGCACTATCTTATTTTATCCTCACTCTGGCCCCACGTGTAGAGAAAACAAGGCACAGTTATTAAGTCTTGTGTTCAAAATCAGACTGCACAGCAGGAACGTGAACTGGGGAGTTGGAATCCAAAGTCCAGACTCTGCCACTCCACTGCCATCCTTCCAGGCATTCTTCCAGGGAGTGGAACCAGTGCAAACCTGAGCTCATGGGAAGGACCCATGTCTAATTCTGTCCACCCTATCCTGCCCCTGAGGTCCAGGCTTTCTCCCTGGGACCAGGTGGACCTGCCACAAAAGCTAATGTGAAGAGGTTCTACTAGCATCTCACTACTAGGCACCCTTCACCAGAGCTTTCAACTTCTCCATTTAAACACAGCACCTGATGAGAAAAGCATTACAAGTGAGCAGTGGACACAGAATGCTTGCTTCATTTTGCACACCTGAGCAGTCCAGTTGCTATTTAGTCAAAGTGGCAAGCACTACTGGGCCACTGAGCTTTATCCTGGCCTTAGTCCTCAACTCCATAAGTCATTTTGTCTAAGCTGGGGATCCCGTTGCTCATGCAAGAGGGTGAGATTGCTACTCGGGTTCCTCATTTTATTGAGCATCTAGGTGCCTGGCATGGTCTCATTTAAAATGCAGAAGTTTCTTGCAAGGTATTCACTGTTATTTGCTACACTTTCAGATAAGAAATTAAGGCTTAGAAAATTCAAAATATCTGCCCAAGTGGTTTATCATCTAAATGGAGTGTTTCCTCAATTTGACTCTAAATTGGACAAAGCAGTAGAGGGTAACTGCTTTTACCCGATGAGCAGATTCTGAAGAATTTATGCAAAAACCAGTTGTATTCTTTTCCACTGTTCCCCATTAGTAAGCTTCATTCAGTTCTTTCCCTGCCTTGGAAGGGGACATTCAGATTAGTCTCATAACTTCTCCAGGCATTCCTCCTAGATAGTAAGTCTTCCAGTTACTTCAGTTCACAAAATCTTTTTTTTTTTTTTTTCGAGATAGAGTCTCACTCTGTCACCCAGGCTGGAATGCAATGGCGTGATCTCATCTCACTGCAACCTCTGCTTCCCAGGTTCAAGTGATTCTCCTGCCTCAGCCTCCCAAGTAGCTGGGATTACAGGCATGTGCCACCGTGCCCAGCTAATTTTTATATTTTTAGTTGAGATCAGGTTTTTGCCATGTTAGCCAGGCTGGTCTTGAACTCCTGACCTCAAGCAAAACACTCTCATTTTAAAATTAGAAAGTCCTATTTAGAATAATAACCAACTTTACAGCCAAGTCAAATGTAAAACCTTTCCCATCTACCTGAAGTTCAGGTTTCTGCAGGGGACACCTATAATAGGAGGGGGGCACAGTTGCCTTCTCTTGACATTCTGGCACCAGGCAAGGGGCCTTCAGCCCTATCATTTCTATACCAGTGGAAATCACATACCAGCCTCCCACTGAAGGAACACACATTGAGTCCAAGGGCTATCTCTGAAGTCACGCTGAAGTCTCTAATGCCAGCAGTCTCTTTGCAAATACGCTGCATGGATGACCCCTGGCTTTAAGATACTTGATGCCTTTCACCTACCCAGCACAGAGACTAAAGCATTCTACTTCCACATCTATTGTATAAGCACTTTTCTGAAAAGTACTGAAACACCTCCAGCTCTGAAGCCATGACATTCATAGCTGTAACACTATTATCCATTAGGCAAGTCTCTCATTATTCTACTTAATATAAATTAGAGCTTATGACCAAATGAGAGCCGGTATATACCCTCATAGAAAGACATATATGTATGGGCCACTTAATAAGAGTATTGACTCAAAGACCCAGAGGATCAAGATAAATTTCTTATTAACTCTCAGGTCTCGAATCAGGCCTGAGAATTAACCAGAAATTGGTTGTGCTCATTCCAGTGCTTTCCAGGGCAAAGATCATTTCAGTCAATGGACCTCAAGGATTATGGCCACAATCTCAGGGCTAGCCACATTGGGAATTGAGCTTGGGGGCAATGCATCAGGCTATCTTAGCTAAAGAAAATATTTTAAAATCATCTATCCAACCATCCTTGCTCCCGTGTCATGCTCAATAAGTAGACTTGTGATTATTTACTTAACCATCACCTCGTTCCAAAACAGTATTCAGCAATGTGGCTGACCAAAAAATATTTTTAAAAGAGCATAACAGTGTGTTTCACTCTGCAGTGGTAAATAGGTAACCTGGAACTAGATTTCTTAGAATCCCCTTCACTATATGGTTCCAGGAGAAACCTGACCAGAAGAGGAACTTGCATGGATTGTGGAAGGCCAAGGTGAAGCAGCAGCTATCACTTTCAAAGGTTAGTCATGACCAGATGTGTCAGCAAGTAGGGACCCCAAGGAAACCACCGTTCTTACTCTCCGTGGCTAAGCATACACCTCTTCCGCATCTTGTGGCCCCAGGCTCACCAAAGACGTGTGGCTGCAGATGCACAGAGGTAGCGGCTGCACAGAGGCAACAGTTCCCATCACCCACACCACACTCACAGCATATATAAGAGAGCTGTTGAGCCAGACAATGGAATACCATGACTGGAGAAAAACAGGGTTCCAAGGTTATGAAAACACAGAAAGAAGAGCCATTCTTGATTAGATGTAGCATACAATAGATATTGTTCAGAGTGTTTAGAGGAAAAAGACTTTAGGAATACTGAAATGGGCTGAAAGCATATAGTCCCCTATCTCTGAATTCATGTTCTGAAATCTAATTCTTAATGTGATAGTATTAGGAGATGGGGCCTCTGGGAGGAGATTAGGTGATGAGGGTGGAGCCCTCATAAATGGGAGCAGTTCCGTCATTAAAGAAACTCCAGTGAGATCCCTCATGCCTTCCACTGTGTGAGGACAAAGAAGAGGACAAGGAAATGGGTCCTCGCCAGACACCCAATCTGCTGTTGTCTTGATCTTGGACTTCCCAGCCTCCAGAACTATCAGAAATAAATTTCTGTTGTTTACAGGCCACCTAGTTCTGGTCTTTTGTTAAAGAAATCCGAATGGACTCAGGAAAATACTATTTATAACTGTTCTAATATTCAGAGTGAATTGTGAGTAGTTGCATTAGCAAAGCTGCCAGTTTTCTAAAGTTAATAATAAAGATCCTAGCACCAAGGCAGTGTACACACAATATAATAAGAATGATGAGGCTCACGGGTATTGAACAATGAGAACACATGGACACAGGGAGGGGAGCATCACACACTGGGGTCTGTCGGGGGGAAACGGGAGGGACAGCGGGGGGTGGGGAGTTGGGGAGAGATACCATGGGGAGAAATGCCAGAGATAGGTGATGGGGAGGAAGGCAGCAAATCACACTGCCATGTGTGTACCTATGCAACAATCTTGCATGTTCTTCACATGTACTCCAAAAACTAAAATGCAATATAAAAAAAAAAGGATGATGAGGCTCACAGAGGAGGGCCAACCAACTCTGTACAACCAAGAAGAAAAACTTGCACACAACTTGTATAAATTCGAAACATCTAGGCTTGCCTGGCTAAGTCTCTTTATCAATCGCTTACTGAGGAAGAATTTGGAAATTAGTATTTAAACCCCACTTTTAAAATGATGCATACATGTCTATCACGTGCAGGAAGAAGCACAATGCAATGCATGGACTCTGGGGCAGATTCGGTGGGTTCACATGTCACCTCTGCCAACTCATGAGCTAGGTATGCTCAAGTGCTCTGTGCCTCTGTTTCCTCATCTGCAAAATGAGGACATAATATTTGTATCTCATAAAGACGTTTTGAAGATTATGTAACTTAATATCTGTAAAGCACTTGGGAGAGTTCTTGGCACATAGCAAGTGCTATATTGGTCTGTTTGTTCTGGACAAATGTATTTTGTTTTCATTCCACAGTGCGAATCCAACCTTCCTAATGACAACCTTGCTTCTGTCTTCCCAGATCTAGTTAGAGCCTCTTCTCCATCTCCATACGTAAGATTGTTACAAATAGGTTTGCCCTACTCACAACTGCATGCAGAGAATGGCACTGAGGAAAAGCAAATCCAGGAGAGCAACCTCCTTACAAAATTCTGCTTTGTAAGTGCGGATCCCCATCCTTCTCGGTTAGAGTTAGGTTCGAGTGGAACTGCTAAGTATCTCCACATAATCTCTCTGGATGTTCTGCCAAGACCTGGTTTATAAAATCTCTTCTTTAGCCTTGCTGGTATGTTCCATGACTGGGTCCCACACGGTTAGCAGGCATTGCTGGCACATTGCTACCACTTGCTGTCTATCTTCCTGCCTGCTCCCCTGGGAATCTCAGTGAATCAATCTACCTTCCCTTTCTTGCTGTGAGGCATGGGAGGACTGTTCCTTTTGGCTTGGGAGTATCTGTCTTCACTTTATGTTCTGTCACCCAGGCTGGGATGCATTGGTGCCATCTTAGTTCATTGTAACCTCAAACTCTAGGGCTCAAGCATCCTCCAGCCTCAGGCTCCTGAGTAGCTGGGACAAGTGTGAGCCACTGCACTTGGCCTGTTTTGATTTTATGATCCTGTCCTTGTTGCTTTAACATCCTGTCTCTGTCACCATAGCAGAAGATGATCTTCCAAACCACAGGGATGCTCACCCACTGCCTTGGTCTCTCTGATCTGTATTAAGTCCCATGGAAAAGTGCAGAGGTGGTTAAGCCATAATGAATGTGTAATCAGAGAGGACCTGCCCTGCCCTGCCCTCAGCCCATTGGCCCTTGGCAAGCTCTCTACCATGGCTCTGTGCACCCATAGTGGCATTTGGAAAGAGGGAGGAAGAAGGGGGGGGATACAGGTCACATTGTCACCAATCTCCTTGTCACAGAAAAGCAGCTGGAGGTTGTCAGAGTTCCCATGTGACAACTTTAATTTTACAAATTTGCTGAAATCACACTCTGACGTATACTCATTTCCAAGTATGAGATGCCCTCTTCGTGGCACTGTTCTTTTCAGAGCCCTAATCAATGAAGACACTTGGCCCTAGAAGAATTCACTGAGCACCTACTTTGCCAAGCCTTGACATGACACTGTGGACGTGGACACAGACCAATCGCAGGACAACCTGTTCGATGCTATAAGGGTAGTGCCCAGTACAATGGGAGGTGGAAGGAGCTAATCTCTGCTGAAGTCAGGGGAGGCTTCCCAGTGGAGGCAGCAGATGAAGGTGTCCAAGGGGCTTCCAAGAAGAGATTCCCAGGAGGCTGGCGAATCTATCAGCTTGCTGCTGCACGGAGAGGTCTTAATGGCATAGAAAAATGAAGGAGTTCTCTGCATGATGATGGCCATTGGAATGAGAGGAACTGAAGGCCTGGGTGAGAGTTAATCAAAATGAGAGGAGAAGGTGGCTGGGCGTTGAGGATGTCGAGGGAGATCCTTGAGTCCAAACACAACAGTGCCCAAGAGATGCCTATGGACTGATCACCGACATGCTTGACAGTGGCTGGAAGGAGAGCTCACGGAAAACAAGGCCCTGCTGTGTGTCTCATCGCTTCTCATGAGCCCAGCCGTAGGGCAGGACATGGCCTGTTCCCTCAGGCTGCCCTGTAGCCAGCCCCTTTCCCTGGGCAGGGACAATGGCTCTGAGCCAGCCACCCCCATTAGCTCTCCCTGCACTTTCTTTTCAGATTTTCCACCATCCAAATAATGTACTGTCACATCATATACACACACACACACACACACACACACACACACACACACACACACACACAAGAGTTTGGCCTCAGGTTTGACCCTGTGACAGGAACCTCTGTACCTTGGTCCCTGCACTCCAGTGGAGCTCAGAGCTCAACTGTTCCCACAGCTTTGGGGGAAAAAAGAACAATTTCACTCCAAGCCACCCCTTGAGGCTTAATTCCTTGTCACAGAAAAGAGGAAGAACAGACTCAGGCTCTCTAGGGAGTCTGTCCTCCCACCTCCCTGCCAGGCTGTGGCCCCCAGGGGTAAGAAAATTCACTATTTATCCCTGGATCCCCAGAGCTCAACAGAAATGCTCAATGGATGTGAAGTAGGAGCTCTTTGCTGTTGGTAACAACAATAATAGAATGATGCAAATTCTGTACTTCGCAGATATGAGGATGAGGGAGTTGGGGAACTATGCCTTGCTCCCCCCAAAAATGACTTTTTTTTCGCTGGAGTGACTTTGGAGATACATTTGTAGTATGTGACGCTTCAAACAGAACACTCAAAAAGTATAAATATTAACACTCACCTGCCTTTCCAAGGACATAAAATAGCTTTTAGAATGACACAAAACCTCCTTTCTGTGCATTTTTCGCTCCATAGAGAGCTTCCCCTAAATGAGTTGATGAATCCAGGTCCAGAAATTTTATCATGTGACTTAATCACCTTCTTATTTTTTTCTTCCATCTACCCTGATTGTAGTTGAAACATTCCAGGGTAACTTGCTTTCCAAAACTTACACTTCTCCAGAGAGGCAGCTTGCTTTCAAATCCACTGTAAAACTTGCTTTCAAATCCACTGTAAAGATATCACTTAAAAAATAAAATAAAATAGAACCAAACACTCCTGGCATCTAATCTGACTACAAATTGAAAGCTATACTAGTGTTTACATGGTTTGGGATTTTATTAGTCAAGAGTTGCTCAGCATTAAAAACATAATGTTTAGCTCAGATGGAACTCCACCTCCCATCGTTCCAGACTCTGGGGAAATGAGAACACCCTGATTATGCTCTGGGCTGCCATTGGCTGCTTCAAGGAGGAGGTGCCTAATGAGGGGCCCCTGTGAGAATCACAGCTGCCATAAATTTGACATCATGAATTTACATACATAAAACCTAAGTGGTTTCCTGCAACCCCTGTTACATAGACATTAGCAGTCCCACTGTACAGATAAGGAAACTGAGGCTCAGATAAACTAAGTTCCTGGCCTAATAAAACCACACAGGCAGTAAGCAAGGGAAAAAGAATGTACATCTTAATCTGTCTTCACTCATTTGTCAGATACGTTAATTCATCCAAATTGCTCAGTGGTTCTCAGCAGCCGGGAAGAGATGAGCTTTTGCTTCCTTGGGTGGCATTTGACCATGTTGGCCGATATCTACGATTTTCATTTTCATAATGTAGGGGGTGGGGGGCAGGATGCAGATGCTACTGACATTTAATAGGTAAAGGCCAGGGATTAAGCTAAATATCATACACTGTAGGCCTGGTGCAGTGGCTTACATCTGTAATCCCAGCACTTTGGGAGGGAGAGGCAAGAGGATCACTAGGGTTCAGGAGTTCAAGACCAGCCTGCAACATGGCAAAACCCTGTCTCTACAAAAAGTACAAAAATTAGCTGGCTGTGGTGGTATGTGCCTATAGCCCCAGCTACTCGGGAGGCTGAGGCAGGAGAATTGCTTGAGCCCAGGAGACAGAGGTTGTTGCAGTGAGCCACAATCACGCCACTGCACTCCAGCCTGGACAATACAGTGAAACCTTGTCTCAAAAAATAAATAAATACTATACATGGTATAGAATAGTCCCCCACAACAAAATATCTGGCCCTACATGTTAATAGCACCAAAACTGGAAACCCTGAATGTCACTGAACTCTAAGTGCCAGATGGACATCCCAGTGTGTGATTTTTTTTTTTTAATTTTTAAAGTTCCAGGGTAAACATACAGGAGTGATTATTTTTCACAAAGTCTTGCTCTGTCACCCAGGTGAGAGTACAATGGCATAATCTCGGCTCACTGCAACCTCTGTTCCCGGGTTCAAGTGATTCTCCTGCCTCAGTCTCCTGAGTAGCTGGGACTACAGGTATGAGCAATCATGTCCAGCTAATTTTTGTATTTTTAGTAGAGATGGGGTTTCACCATGTTGCCCAGGCTGGTCTCAAACTTCTGACCTCAAGAGATGTGCCTGCCACAGCCTCCCAAAGTTCTGGGATTACAGGCTGAATCACCGTGCCCAGGCTGGAAGTGATATTTTTGAAGTTCACATGCCGGTTCTTGTTCTCACAGTCACACCAAGAAAATGAGAATTGCTTGACTGCAGACAAGTTCTGTTATCAACAGAAAACATTACTTACTTCTTCCATAAAAATTATTTAAGGCAGAGGTGGTTAATTTAGATTAAAATATTTTGAGTAGAAACAATTAGAAAATGTTCTTTTCCTTTCTCTGTATCAGGACAAAAACTTATAATTCTGGGAACACTGTCGTAGATGTCATTGAGCTTAGCCCCAAAGGGTAACACTCCCCTCTGGAAATTTTCTGGGGAGACCTCTTGAGGGGCAGTGAGAAGTCAGGACTACTGATTCACAGTGTCACATTGAGGCCATCTGCAACTGAGTGAGGGAGGGTGACAGTTTTCAGATGTTTCTTATTCGGATCACCTTTCAGGGGTCCCTGAAGCCAGAGTTTGATGAATTTGGTTATTTTGCAGGAGTGGGATTGAGTGATTTATTTTTTAAAATGAGTAAGTATGGAATCATTGGAACCACACCCGATAAGTTTCCAGAAATGAGAGATGTAAACAACAGGTGAGGAGCCAATAAATCATGGAAGCGGATAGAAAAGTAGAGACAGGCAAGAATGAAACAAGAGTTTGATGTGAACATGGCCAAGTCTTGTTGTGTGCTGATTTTAGAGGTACCAGGTGAGATAAGCAACAGATAAATAAAAGATAACCTGCTTTGACTCTGAAGAAGTGTCTAGTAGGTGTTGTCCCTAAATCCCTAGCCTTTTCTGTAATCTGAAGAAGAAAGATCTCCACAGTATGAGGTAGAATCCTTAGCATTGTTCTTTGCCATGCTGCCCAGGGGTATTAGTCCATTTTCATACTGCTATAAAGAAACAACCGAGACTGGGTAATTGATACAGAAAAAGAGGTTTAATGGACTCACAGTTCCACATGGCTGGGGAGGCCTCACAATCATGGCAGAAGGCAAAGGAAGAGCAAAGGCATGTCTTACAAGGCAGCAGGCAAGACAGCATGTACAGGGGAACTGCCTTTTACAAAAATATCAGATCTCATGAGACTTACTGTCATGAGAACAGCATGGAAAATATCCAACCCCATGATTCAATTACCTCCCATTGGGTCCCTCCCATGACATATGGGGATTATGGGAGCTACAATTCAAGATGAGATTTGGATGGGGACACAGCCAACCATATCACCAGCAAGGTCATTATAGGGAGAAATCCATGCATGTGTTCACACTCACACAGCTTTAGTGAGCACTCCAGCTGTGAAAAGGTCAGTCTTCAGCTTCATGCCTACCTGTGTGGAGGCCATGTACTGAATGCAGGACTGAAAGGACATGATGTGTCAGAGGCCTTGTATACACAGACTCAAGAAAGGTGCACTCCAACCCACACAGGGCTTGCAGACCCTGGGCAGCAGCCAGTCCGTGCCACACTATACTTAGCCTGTGCACTCCAATTTCATCATTTCTGGCTCAAACTGGGCCTGCAATTTTCATTTCTTTATGGGCTTAAGTAATCTATTGCAAATGTCACCAGCAGGCTGTAACGCATTCTTGCTGAGGAAACTGTTCTTTCTCTTCAGCAACTTTCTGGTGGAGGATTTGCTGGGCCGGGTAACTGTTTTACATTAGCTATAATGGTGTTTACAT
Source organism: Plecturocebus donacophilus (assembly GCA_004027715.1). Lineage (NCBI taxonomy): Eukaryota > Metazoa > Chordata > Mammalia > Primates > Pitheciidae > Plecturocebus > Plecturocebus donacophilus. The sequence continues at coordinate 85,519 of PVKP010003611.1, read as the reverse complement.
TGGATGCACCGATGTTTAAATCACTGGACATATTTGTTATTAGTAGGGAGGCAGTGGCATTGTTTAGTCCAAGTATGTGGGGTGGGGGGAATTTCTATTAGTATTGATAATATTTTACAAGAGACCTTGCAGGAATGTTTATAATAATAGCAATGCTGTTTATCTTAACAGGATTATGTTGGAGCAACTTTAATTGTATTCATATTAAACATATCAACGTTAGAACTGATGTAATATGTTTAGCATGAATATGAAGGTTGCTATGTTGGGGGGTTTTGAGATAGAATTAAAGGGCCAGGAAGACAATGGGACATATGGAAAGCATTTTGGGGGTTTCTGTTCTTGTCTAACAAGAAGGATTAGTGTGTTTGCAAAAATACAGTATAAGATGTACAGCGGGTTGCAGGGCTAGCATCTGTTTCCCTTACGATAGAGTTCTCTTGGCTTGTGTGTGTGCATGCGCATTTGCTCTCCAGTCGCTACATTCTCCCAAGCTCCACCAAAGTCCAAATGTCAGGGATATTTCAGATGCTTTGCAGCTGGCTGACGCACCCAGAGCTGTTTCAAAATGGATTTTGTTATGGCTTATAAGAGTCCTACATTGTGCACGGGCGGTTATTGAATGTGATATAGTGTGCACAAGAATGTTCCCAATTCCCTCCTCGCTGTATCCATCAATCTGGCTCTATTAGGGTTGGCAGGATAATGGCTGGACTGAGGCTCTGGACTTTATCTCCAGATGAAAGAAGTGTCCTAATTATCAACTCATCAGTGCTACCCCACTCCTGGCTCTGGGAGACCACTACCAGCTCAGGCCCAGAAACTCTAAATCCTCACAGTCACCAGCCAGGCCCATGAAGACTGAGATGGAAGATTATGTCCAGCCCAGCTGGGGAAATCACAGTCCCAATAAATCTTGGAAATCAATCTGACTACCCAGCTAGAGGCATTGCTCCAATTTACCCCATCAAAGCCGAGTTTTCCGATTCTTCCCTTCCAGCCCAGTTCACTTCTCCCTGGGTCCCAATGACTTCCTGAAGCTGTATGAGAGAGGCTGGGACCTAGCTCAGGCATGTCAGAAGCCCTGGTTTTCTGTAACTTGGGAATAGTATCTGCACCACCTCCTCTCTAAGTCCATTGGGAGGATTAAATGAGGGACCATACCTAGCAGAGTAACTGAAACACATCATGTACTTATTACTGTACTCCCCATAATCTTTAGAAGATAGGTTCCAAGACCCCCAGTGGATGACTGAAACCCTGTGTATACTGTGTACACATTTCTTTTTCCTTCTTCACAATTTTACACATAGAAGTCTTGTTTTTACTGCAGATCTTAGCAACCTCAGCGTACAATTTTTTTTCCCCTCTTGAGAACTTTCGTCTTTTTGCTTAAAGGAAGCTCTTTACAGCTTTCTTTGTCATATCCAAATTGCCAGCACCACTACTCTTGCACGGTGGGACATTATTAAGTAAAACAAGGCTTGCATGAACCCAAGCACTGTGATGCCTCAACAGGCAATCTGTTAACAAACACAGCTCCTAAGTGACTGATAGGAAGATAGTGTCCATAGCAAGAATATGCTGGGCAAAGGGATGATTCACGTCCCAGGCAGGACAGAGCAGGATGGCATGACATTTCATGACACTACTCTGTACATTTAGTGAACAGTGTACATTTTAAAACTTATCAGTTGCCTACTTCTGGAATTTTTCCATTTAATATTTTCAGACTGCGGGTAGCCAAAACTGCAGAAAGGAAAACTGTGGGTAAGAGGGGACTACTATATTGGCTAAATTAGAAAATCTAGCAGAGCATTCTGGTTTTACAGGAAATTAGTGGTTTGGTTGATGGAGATATCACTAGTCTCTAGTAGAACACTCAAAATTTATAAAGAACTTTCTTCTTTGCAAAACACTTTTCATCAATATTATCCTATAAGCTTGTATTATTACCATTGTTTTTGTCTCCATCTGATTTTACTTTTATTTTTAAAATGGGAGTTCACTATGAGCTCCCAGGCTGGTTCACTATGCCCCGATGGGCTTGAGCTCCTAGCCTCAAGTAATCCTTTCACCTTGGCCTCCCAAAGTGCTGGAATTATAGGTCTAAGGGACCATGCCATGTCTATTCTCATTTTATTGATGAAGAAGCTAAGACTCAGAGAGATGAAATGGTTTGCCCATTTGCTTATAGATGATTTTCTGAATTCATATGTGCTGGCTACTCAGGCTTTAAGGGATAAGGGTCCCCATCCTACTGTGTTTAACAATTGGCTGACACAGGATTAGACAAACAGGTTCTCTAGCTCTACGTGTCTTTCCCTTGCTAAGCCACCAAGCTGCTTCCCTTCCAGAAAGCACTCCAGAGATCTGCAAATGTGGGAGGGGCTTAGAGCAGAGCACATGCATAAATAACTACAGTGGACCCTTGAACAACATGGGTTTAAACTGCATGGGTTCACTTATATGTGGATTTTCTTCTACCTCTGCCACCTCTGAGACAGCAAGATCAATCTCTTCTCTTCCTTCTCTTCCCAGCCTACTTAACATGAAGACAATGATGATCTACTTCCACTTAAGAAATCCACTTCCACCTTTATGATGATCCACTTCCACTTAAGAAATAAATACCTTTTCTCTTCGTTATGATTCTTTTTTTTTTTTTTTTGAGACTGAATATCACTCTGTCGCCCAGGCTGGAGTGCAGTGGCACAATCTCGGTTCACTGTAACCTCTGTTCCCTGGGTTCAAGCAAGCACGTCTGGCTAATTTTTGTATTTTTAGTGGAAATGGGATTTCACCATGTTGGTCAGGCTTGTCTCGAACTCCTGCCCTCAAGTGATCCACCCGCCTTGGACTCGCAAAGTGCTAGGATTACAGGAGTGAGCCACCATGCCCAGTCTCTTCTTTATGATTCTTAACAACATTTTCTTTTCTCTAGCTTACTTTAAAATTAAGAATACGATATATAATAACATAACATGCAAAATACATGTTAGTTTACTGATTATGTTATCAAAAACGCTTCTGGTCAATAGTAGGCTGTTAGTAGTTAAGTTTTTAGAGACTCAAAAATTATATGGGGATTTTCAACTGTGTGGGAATTTGGTGCCCCCAGCCCCTGTGTTGTTCAAGGGTCAACTATATAATGTAAAATGCAAAGAACTTAGGAGCCATGAGAGATGGTGCGGTGAGATCTGAGGAAAGGAAGAGATAACAGCCAGTTGGTGGGTTGCAAAGACTTCTTAAAGGACATGGAATTTGAGCTGTGCTTGTAAAATCAATAGGATTCAAACATGCAAAGGGAGAGAAGGGCATTCTAGGAAGAGGGAACAGAGTGAGCAAAGGTATAGGGACAGGAGAGCAATAGGAACATGGGAGGAAATGCAGGTGGTTGCCTTTGGACCCCAGTGATGGGTATGGAAAGAGATGGAGTATCAGGTCCCATGGAGTGCTGGATGTGTAGCAGATGAAAGCAAGCTGAGGAGTTAGGTTTTGCTCTTTACGAAATGGAGAGCCAAGAAAGGTTTTAGAGTTGGAGCATGACTTCCATGATTAGAGCTATGTTTTCAGATAATTAAACTGAAAGCTTTGACTGAAGTGCATGGGAGGAGGAAGGGCAAGCTGACCAATGGCACAGTAATCCAGGAAAAGGTAATGGGGGCCTGACAAGGTTGATAGGGGTAGAAAGGGGCAAAGAATATGCATGCCAGGAAGATCAGAAAAGAAAACTCTGAGTACAGATGATTGTTTGCTCCTTTGCTCCTTGGAGTCTCAGAGGGGCATTGGCTGCAGCTCTAATGAGAAAGGCTGAAGGCTCGCAAGCCACATGCCAACAAGCTTCAGCCCAAGTGTGTTTCCAAAGCATTTCTGTATCTCACCTTGGATCTACACTTTAGAGGTTATGTTAGTTTTCTAGGGCTGCCATAACTCAAGTATCACAGACTGGGGGGCTTAAACAATGGGAATTATTTTCTCACAGCTCTGGATGCTATAAGTCTGAGATCAAGGCATTGGCAAGATTGTTTCATTCTGAGACCTCTCTCCATGGCTTGTAGACAGCTGCTGCTATGGTTTTTGCTTGTATACCCTCTCTCCCCCACCCCCAATTCATATGTTGAAATCCTAATTTTGGAGGTGGAGACTTTGGAAAGTGATTAGGTCATGAGGATGAAGCCCTCATGAATGAGATTAGTGCCCTTGCAAAAGAGGCCCCAGAGAGACTTCTCATCCTTTCCACTACATGAGGCCACAGCAAGAAGGTGATGTGTATGAACTAGAACGTTAGCCCTCATGAGACACTGAATCTGCTGATGCCTTGATCTTGGACTTCCCAGCCTCCAGAAATATGAGAAATAAACTTCTCTTATAAATACTAGTCTATGGTGTTTTGTTATAGCAGCCCAAAGGGACTAAGATAGCCATCTTCCCCCTGTATCTTTACACAGTCTTTCCTCTGTACCTGTGTCCAAATTCCCTCTTCTTGTAAGGACACCAATCATATGGAATTCGAGCCCACACTAATGGCCTTATTTTAACTTAATTACCTCTTTAAAGACTCTGTCTCCAAATGCAATCACACTCTGAGAAACAGGGGATTAGGGCTTCAACATATAAATTTTAAGGGGACACCATTTAGCCTGTAACAGAGGAGTTTACAGTTCCATCCTCAACATAGTTCATTTCATATAAACCCATCCCAACCTAGAGTAAAATAAGGCAACTTCCTATGCTTTCCTCAGTGGCTTAAGGACTCATCTACCAGCAGCAGGAAGAGCCAGTGGTAGACAGAAAGTGGGCTCGAGAGCCAGGCTGCCTGGGTTCAAATCTCAGCTATTCCACTTATTTGCTATGTAACTCTGAAAGGATTACTTTACTTTCTGTGCCCAAATTGTCTCACCAGTGAAATGGGATTCATAGTAATAGCCATCTCGTAAGTTTGCTATGAAGATTAACTAGGTAAATACAGTTGACTCTCAGTATCCATGGGTTCTGTATCCCTGGTTTGAACCAACTACAGATCAAAAATGTTTGGAAAAAATTTAAAAATAACAAAACAACAATAAAAAATAAAGAATAACAAGTATTTACACGGCATTTACATTGCATTAGGTATTATAAGTAATCTAGAGATGATTTAAAGTATGCTGGTGGATGTGCATAAGTTGTATGCAAATACTACACCATCTTATATCGGGGATTTGAGCATCCAAGAATTTTAGGATCCTCCATGGGTACCAAGTTACAACTGTATATGTAAAGATCTTAGGTGGTGCCTGGTACATAATGTGAGAAAACATTTTACATGGTCCATTTTCAAGGTCTGATAAATCTAAGTACTGGAAGCCAGGCTGCGAATGTGGCAAACTGAATGGCTCATGCACCTAGAAGGTCACAATAAGCAAACAAATGTAGAGGAGGGGTCAGTCTATAAAAGGGAAAAACATTTTGCTACTGGGAAATCAAAACTTAAGCAGGAAAGGCGATGGAGTCTAACCTTACAAGGGGGATAATGAAACTTAGGCAACATCCAGGAAAATTGTAACCCCAAAGTACTCAACCAATAAGGAACTGGGGGAGGGACTTGCATGCTAGAAGATAAATTATCTGCTGTAGCTGCCCTGTAGTGTGCCTATCTACCAGATACCCAATCTTGCAAGACCCCTATTAAAAGTTTCACTTTTGCTGTTCTTTGTGCTTCTAAGTCCATTCTTTGAGTTTCTCACAATAAGTGGTAAACACATGCCATTTATGACACCCATTGATATTCCAGATCCCAGCTGGCATGAGGGTAGTAGGCAATTGAAGGCAATAGGCCAGGAAGGATTTTGCCAAGGTGATATGAGGTCCAAAAGTTTTTATCAGCATTTTACAAAGTCCAAAGGAATGTGTTCATTTATCTTCCAAAAGGCTGCAAGGGAAAAAAAAAAAGGCCAAAGTCTTTGCCTCTGGGGACATTACTCAACACACTTTTGGTGCCAAATGGCCCTGACCAGGCCCTGGGCAGAAGGAGAGGGCCGGGTACTCATCAGGGTTTCACAGAGCAGGGGAAGCCTGCACAAATTACTGGGAAACAGAAAGGCCTGAGATGTGACCATGAAGTTTATTAATACAAATCCACACTAAGCTGGGGGAGCAGGCAGTGAGTGACTATGCTGCATCTCAAGTCAAATCTTGCCTGGTCTGAATGTCCTCACAGGGTCAGGACTAGGATAAGCAGAGTGAGACACTGGCTTCAGGATCAAAATTTAAAGAGGTGCCAAAACTCAGTAATCAAGATAAAATAACCTTGTAATGCACTGCTTTTAAAAATAAAAATTAATGCAAAAAATCCAATGAAGAAAATATCAAAATTTTAAACCAAGATAAGATCTAACTCTGTTCTTGCATAATGGTCTTACAGCCTAACCCTAATCCTCGTCCTGAATCCCCAGATTTTTTCATGAGTCCAGGCTCACTCTCTGTGATCGTGAACTAAGTCCTGGACTCAAGTTGCTTGCTCCTCATCTGGGGGCAGAAACAGTCTTGCTGTTTCTGAGCTATGCACCTTGACAAATGTGTTTGGCCTCACCTGTAAAATAGGCCTAGCAGCACTTACATTACAAGATTATAGTGGGGCTTAAGATAAAAGAGCCTGAGTATGCTCCTATTTCAGTGTCTGGAAGATAGTTAGCACTCAAAAAATGCTTGCTGGAGGTGAGGAAAGGCTGATGTTATGGGTAAGAGATAATTGGAGTTAAAGTTTATTGAACACTTATAATGGGCCAGTCAAGTATTAGGTGCTAAACAAGTATTACTTCATTTACTAACAGATAATTAAGGTAAAAAAAATGATCATTAATGGACAGAGGGCCTGCTCTCTCTCATGAGATACTGATATGGTTTGGCTCTGTCCCCACCCAAATCTCATTTTGAATTGTAGCTCCCATAATTCCCACATGTAGTGGGAGGAACCCAGTGGGAGGTAATTGAATAATGGGGGTGGGTCTTTCAGTGCTATTCTTGTGATAGTAAACAAGTCTCATGAGATCCGATGATTCTATAAAAGGGAGTTCCCCTGCACATACTCTCTTGCCTGCCACCATGTAAGATGTGCTTTTGCTCCTCCTTTGTCTTCCACCATGATTGTGAGGCCTCCTCAGCCATGTGGAACTGTGAGTCCATTAAACCTCGGTCTTAGGTATGTCTTTATTAGCAGTGTGAGAACAGACTAATATAGACACAAAGGACTTGCATCAACATAGCCTAGGAATTTGAGATCAATTCCTAGAGGAACTGGAATTGATTGAAGCTGAGGTGTGAAGGGGCTAAGAGAAGACAGGGCAATAAGGAAGAAGAATGTTCAGAAACGAAGAACATGTCAGAAATCCAGGCTGAGAGATATGAAGTGCATCAAATCAGCCTGGAAGCCTTGGTCATCTCTCAGGTGAAAGACACTCCAAGTGATGTGATTGGTTTTTAAGGTAAAATCAACCATTATTCACGAAATATTATTTGTCTAGTGGTCAAACTGTTTTCAAAAACAAGATCTGTGAAGCAGCAGTCATGCAACAGACACCTGCTGGTAAGAGGATGGGAAATTGCCTCCAGGAAAGGTTTCTGATGTTTGGAAAGAGCAGGGTTAAGTGTGGATTGCATGAGATGAGATAATCAGCAATTGATTGGCAGAGGCTACCTGTAGTGCTTGTCTGCTCTGAGGACAGAAAGGACCTGGTGGCCTCCTGGGCTAGGTGGGACATTTTCACACACTTCAACTCAGAGCCACTAAGAGGTCACCAGCTGTCCATGACTGAGCATGGTCGGAGTGTGGCAGAAAGACATCATTTTGGATTCAGGTGATGGGAAACTGCTTTGCTGAAAAAATTGGCCTTGAAGAATGAAACATTCAGCTAAGTGGAGATATGAGAGGAGTTTGGAGAGGTTCAGAAGAGCCCTGGGTAAGTAGTCAGCCAGAGGCAGCTTATTTCCCTGAGTAGGTCAGGACTCAGAACTTGGGGTCAGAGAGATCTGGACTAGAATTCCAGCTCTACAATTTACTCACTGTTGGGCTGCTTGCAACCTCAGTTGTCTTACACGCAAAATGAGCAAAATAAGGTGATTTTTTTGAGTATTAAATGAGATCACTGGAAAAATGCCTAGAACCCAGTAGGTCAATACGCTCTACCCATGGCTGCACATTGGAATCACTTAGGGAATTCTTAAAATACCAATGGGAGCCCCAGTCCCAGAGAATCTAATGGAGTTGGTATAGGGTAGGGCTTGACTGGGGGAAAAGCATTAAAAAGAAAAAAAGCAACCTTCCTCAGATGTTTCTTTTATTCAGCCAGGATTGATTAGTCTCTCTAGGACTGCTAATTAAATCAGTTCCCTTGTCCTACCTCTAACTTTCCAAGATCCCTTAGAAGGGTGTCTCCTGTACCTATGAAAATCAGAGTGCCTTTCAACTTTAACAGATACTTTTAAAGATCTAGGGGTTTTGTTAAAATGCAGATTCTGATTCAGTAGGTGCAAAATAAGGCCTGAGGTTCTCCAGTTCTAACAAACTGCCAGGTGATACCAATGTTAAGAGATGATAAGACTTTGTTACTTCATATTTTTTTTTTGTCCATGCATGGTGCTTTTATTAAGATAAGTGGTTCTCTCTAGCATATCGTCTTGATAAAGAATTTTGTAATGTACTTAATAAGCCCTTTCAAAATTATGATCTTTCCATTCTCATCTCTTGATTTGATAGCTGTGGAGTCTTGGATCAGGTGCCTGATGGGAAGTCAGAAGACCCAGCCTATCTGCAGCGTGTATCTTGGGGAATGTGTTTTACCTCATCTGTAAAATGGGTCTAACATCATTTACATCACAAGGTCATTGTGATGCTAAAGATAAAAAATGTTAATAGATGCAATACAATTTATTCATTTTAATGCATAAAAGAAAGCCTGGGTGCAGTGGTTCATGCCTGTAATCCCAGCAGTTTGGGAGGCTGAGGTGGGTAGATCACTTGAGGCCAGGAGTTCAGGACCAGTCTGGCTAATGGAGAAACCTTATCTCTACTAAAAATACAAAAATTAGCCAGGCACGGTGGTGCATGCCTGTAATCTCAGCTACTCGGGAGGCTGAGGCATGAGTATTATTTGAACCTGGGATGCAGAGGTTGCAGTGAGCTGAGATGGTGCCATTGCTCTCCTGCCTGGGTGACAGAGCAAGATCTGTCTCAAACATACATAAACTAATTAATCAAAATTTAAAAAGGTAAAAAAGCTTGAAAGTGTTAGAGCACCTAGTTCACTGCCTGGAACGTAGCACTCAAGAAATGTTTGTTGGAGCTAGAGAAATAATTTTAGGTCAGTTTTAGTGATCCTCATGCATCATTGCGTATAGACATTAAGTGGGGGAAACTGATGTCCAAATTCAGTAGGACATCTTCACAAAAGGCACAGTATAATAGAAATGCAGGCATTTAACTTTGAACTTAAGAGGAAAAAGGATGCCTATCTAAAATAAGCGTAAGTGGACCCTCCAAATCCAACAAATTTCTATAAAATTAGAGTATCATTTAACAGATGAAAGAGATGAGGATCCAAGAAGTTTTGTTACATGGCCAGTGTTGCACACTCGGAAATGAAGCAGAGCTGGGATGGTGGCCAAGAAAGAAGCCTGGGCGTTACATCTGAGGGTCAGAACCACAGCTGGGTCCTGTGGCATAGCACTCTATATGGGGTGGGACATACTGCCTCCCTCTAATACAATGGCTGCTAATTCTAAAAGCTGATATGGGGTAGCTGGGTGCGGTGGCTCACACCTGTAATCCCAGCACTTTGGGAGGTCAAGGTGGGAGAATCATGAGGTCTAGAGTTCAAGACCAGCCTGACCAACATGGTGAAACACCATCTCTACTGAAAATACAAAAATTAGCTCAGGCGTAGTGGTGCGAACCTGTAATCATAGCTACTCAGGAGGCTGAGGTAGAGAATTGCTTGAACCCTGGAGGCAGAGGCTGCAGTGAGCTGAGATCACACCACTGCACTCCAGCCTGGGTGACAGAGTGAGACTCTGTCTCGAAAAAAAAGCTGATATGGGGTGAAGCGTGGTACATACAAGGGAGCCTCAGAGGGGCAACACACAAAGTGGGGTATAGGCCTAGGTAATAGGCTAAGCCACTACCAGCCAACACTGCAGGCTCTGCACAGCATGGTGATTATAGCCATGCTCCAGTTGAGTCTTCCTGGAGAATCCCAGTTGATACCTGTTTTCTTGGCATAACTGTTAGAAGCTCACACTTTTGCTATCAAACATGTCCTGGTCTGTATATAAACCTAAACGATTGCTCTAATTATAGCAGCTTTCAGGCAGAAGACATTGATCTATTGATTTTTCTCCTCCCTCAGCAAATATCTTCCACCTGACCATAAGCTTCTTAAGGGCAAGGTCTATGTGTCCTCTCTGTTTTCCTGGTGACTGGCCCAAGTTCTGGTGCAAAGTAAGCACACTAGTAATATTTGTTAAATGGTACTAAATCAAGTAAGCCAAACAACTTCCTTGCTGCAGAGTTCACCTTCACTATGCCCTCCATGAAGTCATTAATTCTAAATCTCTGACTCTTCCAAGGAAAGGGACAACTGTCCCCAGAGCCACTGTGCTGTGTGTGAGTCAGAGCAGAAGGCAGAAGTGAAAGCAAGCCAGAAAGCAAAGAGGTCCCCCTCGCTGCCCAAGTTTAGAACAACTGAAGAACAGGGACAGGAATCTCCTCTTTCTCCTGCAAGGGGAAACCCCAGCTTTGTTTCTCAGACCATGCAAACAGCCCAGAGCCCCCTACACAAAGTGTGTCACATTCACCATCAGCCACTTGGCTTAGAAAACTGCTGTAAGTGCCCTAACTGTAGCCAAGAGGCAATGGCAGGTCCCTAGGTGGGGAAGAGGACCAGTTAGCATCATTCTGTGCTGTAGTCTGGCCTTTCTAGATCTTGCTTTCATTTCTCTCAAGTACTCCCCTTATGTTTGTTGTCTGTTCCTTTGGGAAAGTGCTTCCAAGTTGCTGCCTCTGCAACCTGATAGGAACCTGCCTCACTCACTTGCATCACCATTACATTGCTTTCCTTACCAGCTTCTCAATAGTGCATCCGAAGTACTTGGAGGGCCTGTTAAATGCAGAAGGCTGGGCCTCCCTATGCCTAGCATGCCTGATTCAGCAGATCTGGGGTGGTACCCAGGAATATGCATTTCTGACAAGTTCCCAAGTGATGCTGATACTGTTGGTCTGGGGAACAGACTTTGAGAACCAGGGCCCTGAAATCCTCTTCAGGAAAAATACCTCTCCTAGCTGCTGGACCATTTCCTAAGCAGCAACCTTCCACCTGGCTGCTTTCTATTATCAACTGGGGAGCTTATACACAACTTATACTCAGTCTACAACCCATTAGCAGCCTTAGGGACTGCTCAGACCTTTCCAAAGTGCAGTCAAGGTAAACAAGCACCATTCTGCAGCCTGCCTTCCCAAACTTGATCTTCTTCAGCCCTTCTGCCAATCACAGCTCCCCCTTTAATCAGAAATGAGAAAGCCCTCTCCGTCTTCCATGTGTTCTCACCTCATTGGAATATCTGCTCAGATTAAAGTCATCTTCATGAGGCAAGGGGTAAGAACTGGCAGGAATATAATTTGTGACACTGTCAAACAATTTTCTTCAAATACTTGTCCAACTTTTTTTTGAGACAGGATCTCACTCTGTCACCCATGGTGGAGTACAGTGCACAATTCAGAACTCATGGAGCCTCAACCTCCCAAGCAATCCTTTGACCTCAACCTCCCAAGTAGGAGAGACCCCAGGTGCACGCCACCCCACCCAGCTAAGTTTTTATTATTATTATTATTTTTAGTAGAATTGAGGTTCATAATATTGCCCAAGCTGGTCTTGAACTTCTGAGCTCAAGCAATCCTCCTGCCTCAGTTTCCCAAACTGCTGGGATTACAGGTGTGAGCCACCAAACCCAACCAATGTTCAACATTTTTTAAATAGGGTTCACAAAACCAATTATTTTCTCTTAATATAAATTACATGCAATGAAAGATTCTCCTGATCATTCACTCCTAAAACTAAAAGAGATTCAATGTTTATTAAAAAAAAAAAGTGGGGCGGGGGGGAGGGGAGGACTAGGAGAGGTGGCTCTTATTTACAGTCCCAACACTTTGGGAGGCCTCAGGGAGAAGACTGCTTGAGCCTAGAAGCTGGAGGGTGCAGTGAGCTATGATTGTGCCACTGCATTCTAGCCTGGGCAACAGAGCAAGACTAGAAAAAAAAGAGACATTTCCTATTTTTCTGTGGTTCTGAAACTACCTTCAGTTGTCTTTTGTCATCTTCTGAAGCAATCCAATTTTTTGGGAGAACTACTAAAGGGTTTAAATTGAGATAATGAAATGAATCCCTAACATAAAGAACACCACATCAACATATTCTTTGATACCACAGCCTCAGCTGACTGCTTTTTGCCCGAGTATGTCAAAAATAATCTTTAAAAAATGCATCTATGCAGCTGAAATAGGCAACTGCTGTCAGGACATTTTTTTTTTTTAATTCCCACTCAAAGACATTTTGTCTTGGGTGAGAAAAGGACCGATTTACATTTTGCCAATTAAGTAAAGTGTTGCACCCGGATTTCTAAATAAATGATCTCCATATTTCCAATTCATTCCCAGGAAATTTGGCACATGGATTGGTGCCCTGGGAGGTGGTCCAGCTGGCCTTCCCTTCAACCTGTATTGGCTTCCAAGTCATTCTTTCCATCACAAGCATTCACGGAGGTAGATTCGATAACTGTGTCTGCTCCCCAGAGGAGTCAGTTCTTAGAAAAATCAAGGAAGAGGAGCATTCAGACTAGGAGAAGTTCTTACCAAGGCCAAATGCAATTGAGAAGCCAAGGAAGAAGAGCCCTCAAAGGCAAGGAGAGGAAAGAGTTCACTGGTTTTACATGAATGTCATGTGAGAAAGTAGAGGCATTGAGTTTGGAAAGCTCTTTTGAGAGTTTAGTTTAAAAGAGGAGGAGAGAAACAAGAGAAGAAACTGGGAGAAAAGCAAAAGACAGGGTGAAGGGGGATTCTTATGTGTTTTTATTTTTGCTTTTACGATTGGAGAGACAAATTCATAATCGTAGGCTGCAGGGAGGAGACTGATGCAAGCTAAGAGCTGCATATACAGTAAAGAGGACATTAATAACACATGGAACCTTGTCACCAAGAGGCAGAGTGTGAGGCTCTGGATGAAGTGAACCATCTTTTCTTCGCTTTGCCATCCTTCCATTCAGTTGCTACCTTTTTGTTCTCACCAACTAAGGAGTATTTTGCTTCTAACAAATTCCCATAGAAGGTACGCATTGCTGGGAGAAGGGAAGGGTCTGTCACAAGGAAAGGAACTTGTTAGAAGAAGATTGGGTCATATTGGCAAATATTGGAACTGGACTTCTAAAATTCTGTTTAGAGTAACTTTTTAAAAAATTGCTGTTTTTTATTTTACTTTATTCAGTTAAAACATACATTAAGTGTACTAATCTCACCGCTGTTGAACTTTTATATATGTATACACTCACATTCCTACCACCAGATCAAGATACAGAGCACTCCCAATACCCTCAAAGACTCTCTTACGCCCCCTTCCAGCCAACAATCCACTCCCCATAACCCCTGTTTGGACTTCAATCATTGCAGACTAATTCTCCTTTTCTTAAACTTCCTGTAAATATGATTATATACAAATGGCTTCTTTTGCCCAATATGTCTGTGAGATTCATCCATGTGATAGTGAGTATCATGATTTCATTCATTATTGCTGTTACTCTATCGTGTGAATATACTGCAATTTATTTATTCTTTAATTGATAGAGAGTTGGTTGCTTCTGGTTTGGAGCTTTTATGAACAGAGGTGCTGTGAACATGCTAGAACATGTCCTGGGTAGATAGATGCACTTTTTTCTCTCAGTTATATATCTGCAAGTGGAATTGATAGGTCCTAGGTTGGTGTTTCACTGTAGGAATTAAGAGCAGGAACAGTTTTGAGGCTTTGGAGCTTCCTGAGACGTAAAAGATGAGACCTAAGGCTTAATGATGCCTCTGTTATATTGCCCTTATATACTTCTCTGACCTTATCTCTCACCACGGGCTCCTAGTAGCCATCTGTACTCCATACCTTTCCTAAGCATTCTCCCTTGTCAAATACTCTGCACTCTCACTATCTCCTGTGCTTTGATGCCTTCTTCCCCTTCTTTTATCTATTGGAGAACTCCTATTTATCTTTCAAGACTCTAGGCAAAAATTAATCCTTCATTGAATCCTTCCTTGGCCTTTCCTCTGTGATGGTTAATTTTATGTGTCAACTTGACTGGGCCACGAGATACCCAAATAGCTGGTTAAACATGACTTCTGGGTGTATCTGTGAGGGTGTTTCCAGAAGCAGTTACCATCTTGAATCCATGAACTGAGTAAAGCAGATTGCCCTCCCACCAAAACAGGTGGATATCATCCAGTCCACTGAGGGCCTGAACAGAAGAGAAAGGTGGAGGGAGGTTGAATTAACTCTTCCTAATTAATTGAGCAGGGACACTGACCTCCTGCCCTTGGTGCTCTTGGTTTTCAGGGCTTCGTACCTGGGGTGAAATCTACACCATTGGTTCTCCAGCTCTCAGGCCTTGAAACTACACCACTGGGCTTTCATGGATCTCCAGCCTGCAGATGGCAGGTCATGGGACTTAGCCTCCATGATTGCATGAGCCAATACCTTATAATAAATATATTACAACTATATATCTAGGGAGAAAATGTATGTGCCTGTATATGTGTAATGGGATATATAAATCCTATTGGTTCCCATTCTCTAGAGAACCCTAACACACCCTTCCCAGTAACACTTTTATCTATTCACTCAAATCCTTTTCTTCTTATCTTTATTCCTCTAATCACCCTGTGTTAAGATGACCTGATGACTGGGCACAATGGCTCATGCTTGTAATCCCAGAACTTTGGGAAGTCAAGGTGCACAGATCACCTGAGGTCAGGAGTTCAAGACCAGCCTGGCCAACACGGTGAAACCCCATCTCTACTAAAACTACAAAAAAAAAAAAAAATTAGCTGGGAATGGTGGCTCGTGCCTGTAAACTCAGCTACTCAGGAGACTGAGGCAGGACTACTGCTTGAACCCAGGACCGGGAGGTTGCAGTGAGCCAAGATCACACCACTGCACTCCAGCCTGAGCTACAGAGTGAGACTCCATCTAAAAAAAAAAAGCCAAAAAAGATAACCTGGTTATGAGACAGTGATCTCCTGCAAAGTAGCGCTTGCGTCTTGGTCATGGTCATCTTTGTCCTCAAGTTACACACGGGGCCTCAAACTAGGAAGGAGTTTAATACATACATGTCAGGTTTATGAATAAATTAAATTTTAAATAAACAGAAGGGATGGCCTTTTTTTCCTGGAGAAATAGCAATTCGAGGTGGACTGTCTAGTTCTGTAACATTGCAAATGGAATTGCCTGTCATACCTGCAACAAATAGGAAAGATGAAAGTGGACAAGAGACAGAAGTGGGACTTCTGGTGACAATTTCCTTCTCTTCTCAAACGAATGCATTTCCCAAATTCTAAAAGAGATACTGGTGACTCAGACAGTGTCTATGTCCCATAATACCAAACTCTGAGATACAAAATATTATTTTACTTTTCTCTGGCAAACTGTCCAGATGCTTTCAAATATCCACATGTTCTTCCTGATATGACCCAAACAATGCTGTATCTTTGTCACATTGTATTAAGATATTTAGTATTATGGAGACAGAGCTTGGATTGAGTTTTAAGTTCAGTAAAGATAGAGCCAAGAGCAGAAACTTTGATCTACTCACAGTACTCTAAACAATGCCTGAGAGATATGGCCCAGAGACTAATCCAGAAAATACAGCTGAGATGTGTGAAGCTGCCAAAACCCAGCCATGCTGGAGAGCTAGTCAGCATGCCTCCACTGATCACCCAGTTCAGTTATGTGGTGAAGGAGTCTTCTTCCTCCCTCATTGTTTCAGTTCTTCTTGGCCATGATGGATAACGAGCAACCTTTCCCAAAACATGCTGAGCACATCAAACCTCTCACCCTGAGCTTATGCTAACTCCATTGCTTAAAAAGCCTTTTCCTAATTCCTATCCAGCCCATTCTTTCCATCTTTCCATCTCAATTCCCCAGATGCCTTCACCTGGAAGTGCTCTTTTTCGTCTTCTTCTTCTTCTTTTTTTTGAGACGAAGTCTCACTCTATCACCCAGGTTGTAGTACAGTGGCACAATTTCAGCTGACTGCAACCTCTGCCTCCCAGGTTCAAACTACTCTCCTGCCTCAGCCTCCTGAGTAGCTGGAATTACAGGAACATGCCATCATGCCCAGTTAATGTCTGTATTTTCAGTAGAGACAGGGTTTCACCATGTTGGCCAGGATGGTCTCTATTTCCTGACCTTGTGATCTACCCGCCTCGGCTTCCCAAAGTGCTGGGATTACAGGTGTGAGCCACCTCGCCTGGCCTTTTTTCCTCTTTTTCAATCTCCTCTCTATCTGTCCAAATCTTTCCAAGAGTCAGCTCAAATGCCTGCTCCCTAACAAAAGTGATGTTGAGTTACCCAGATGACAAATTTTTCTAGCAATCTCTCCTCCTTATAAGGGTTGCATGGCATTTTCTACAATTTAGTTCTTTTTATGTGTATCTTACTGCTTTCTACAAATAATAAGGGCTTTAAGGGAAGAATCTATGTCTTACATATATTTGTGTCCCCAGAGAAAATCACAGTCAAATAAAATACTGATTGATTGAATGCGATAATTCTTATATATGACCTGTGGCCATAATCAGGAAATCTTAAGTTTGAGGGAACAGTAGGAAGAGTTCTGGATTAGGAATCAGGCCAACCTGATTCCACACTGGATCTGCCACTTCCTAGTTCTTTGTCTTTAGACAATTCCCTCAACCCTCTGGGCCTCAGTTTTCCCGTCTGTAAAGTAACAGAGTTTAACTAGAGTCAGTGTCCCCAAAACTGATGTAACAGAATAGGGGTGCTCAATTATGTTAACACTTTTCTATTTGGGACTAGAGATAAGTAAGATAGGTAATTACTGTGGGATATACCTTCTTTGTTCAGGGAAATGAACCTTCAGTATGCGAATTTCACAGAGACGGAGCTTACAACAAAATTTACTGTGCCTTTTTGAGTTTGAACAAGGATGGCACTCCTTAAGATACCCACTCTCAAAATAGATCCAGTCTTCTAGGAGATGAATCAATTTGCATAAAGAATCCAGGGCCAAGCCAGGTGTGGTGGCAGGCGCCTGTCATACCAGCTACTTGGTAGGCTGAGGCAGGAAAATGGTGTAAGGCTGGGAGGTGGAGGCTACAGTGAGCCAAGATTGCGCCACTGCACTCCAGCCTAGGCGATAGAACAAGACTCTGTCTCAAGAAAAAATAATCTAAAAAAAAATTCCAGGGTCTGCTTCCCAATATTTAAGGCAGGGAAGACTTGTTGGAGTGGGCAGGATGACCTCAGCCAAGACCTAGTGGTAAAGTGGAATGACTTGATTCCTCAACTGAAATCATCTTAGAGTAATAAGGTGTCCATGCCATGAGCAGAGAGGCTCAGCAGGAGAGCCTAACTGTCTATGGGAAGGGCTGGGCTTGTCCTGGTGTGCTGTCAATGCAGGGAGCTCCTCGGGACCCAGAGCCCCAGACATAGCTGTTCTGCTTTAGGAAACAATAACTGAGCATAGGAGGATCAGAACAAAAAGAGCAATAAAAGCCAGAGTCACCTTGAAAGGGACTAACAATGGCAAGGCAGACGGGCAGGCTAGTATTCTCAAGAGCAACTTGGAGGCAAGGAAATACAGGTAGCAATGGCCTGGGTGGGCACGGTGCTCCTGGATAATTCCAGGGAATGAGACTCTCTGCTAACAGGGTACTTGGGGATCAAGCAATCAGTTGAAGAAGTAGGAAAGATCCGATCATAATCTACTAGCTAGGCAATGCATGGCAGCCCACACCTGTAATCCCAGCACTTTGGGAGGCTGAGGCAGGTGGATCATCTGAGGTCAGGAGTTCAAAACCAGCCTGGGCAACATGGCAGAACTCCATCTCTACTAAAAATACAAAAATTAGCCAGGCATGGTGGCAGGTGCCTGTAATCCTAGCTACTTAGGAGACTGAGGCATAAGAATTGCTTGAAGCTAGGAGGCAGAGGTTGCAGTGAGCCAAGATTGCCCTACTGCACTCCAGCCTGGGCAACAAAGCAAGACTCCATCTCAAATAACAATAATAATAATTGACTGGCTAAATATTGGCTTAATACAAAACTCAGATCTGTGTGCTACACTGCCTCACCTCAGAACAAAAATCCATTGTCAAATAACTTTTATAATCGTTGCAACTACATGACCCTCTTAGAGATCTACCACAGATTTGAGGCATTTGAAAGTCTGAGAACTCTTACCGTAAAGACATCTGTTTAACTTTATTTAAAGTCAGAACTGCAGAAATTTATTTGAACTTACAGGTCTCTGTCATATTCCTGCCCCTTTCTCATGAAATCCTCAGAATCCTGTAGAACTTGGGATCCCTGGAACACATGTCACAAAATATTAGACACAGGGACTGCTAAAAGACTTTTTAATGTAACCTAATAAGGATTCTGGGTTCCAACTTTAAAATTTTTAAAAGGAATGCTAATGCTGCAGAAAATCCTTTCTTCCAGTCCCCATTGTATATTTCTGGAGCGAATGGCAGTGTTAACAGTAGAGAGAATTGAAGTAGAGTCTGAAATGGCACCTGAGAAATGCTTTCAAGGCCTGAGTTTGGAAGCCCAAGAGGAAACCTAAATAATGGCAAAGGCAGCACCTCCACCTAAAGAAGAGTGGTTGTTCTCAGAACCCATGAGAGGCAGGTCTCCAACAGAGCTCCCAACTCACACCATTAGAAGTAATGTGCCATTCCTACCCAGCTCCTGGGTCCTGGCCAACAGAAGGAAAAGAATTACTTTCTAGATTTAAAGACAATTTTCTCAGTAACATTTCTTGGGCTTTTTTGTTTGTTTGTTTTTGTTTGTTTGAGACAGAGTCTCACTCTGTCTCTCAGGCTACAGTGCAGTGGTGCAATCTTGGCTCACTGCAAACTTCTCCTCCTAGGTTCAAGTGATTCTTGTGCCTCAGCCTATCAAATAGCTGGGATTACAGGCCTGAGCCACCACACCCAGCTAATTTTTGTATTTTTACTAAAGACAGGGTTTCGCCATCTTGGCCAGACTGGTCTCAAACTCCTGGCCTCCAGTGATCCACCAGTCTCCGCCTCCCAAAGTGTTCAAATTATGGGCATGAGCCACTGTACCTGCTCTAAGTAAGATTTCTTGTTGCAATCAGTGTTTCTTTTCATGTTGTGGAGTACCTGTAAGTCCTTGAAGATTTCCATTGGAATACAATTGATCTTTATTTGCCTGACAAACAATTCACCAAGTATTGATAATTCTATTGCATATTCATGTTACCTCAAAAGCTTAATGAGCTTTTTAGATTTGAGCTTTTAATTTTAAGCCCTAAACTAGGGGCATTGATGAGCAACTATCAGAAATCTCTTGATTTGCATGCTCCCCATTTCCTGCCCCCATTTCTCTATATTCTAGTAGTAGCACCACGCTTTCCTGGGAAATGGTTTCTCTCCCACTCCAGCTGGGCCATGTTGATGGGATGGTGGTTCCCAGTTTGCTTGTAACAACAGGGTTGGTTAAGACAAGATTGGAAGCTTCCTAAAGTCTTGGCTTCTCTGTAGCCTACAAGTGACTGCAGGGCTGACTCATTTCTACATCCCCAATGCCCTTCCTGGCCCAATACATAAAGGCCCTGGGTCAATGTTTAGTGAACAAAAAAAGGTTTTATCCAGCTGAGACATGGACTCAGAGAAAGGCAAGGACATCTTTTCTAGAACTGGGGACAGGAAAGCCTTTTAGAACTGAGCAGTCAATCAGAGAATACCTATCAGCCAGACTAAGAAGCTGAGTAACTGGAGAATTGAACTTGAGCTGCTTCAGTCATCTCTGGCTCAGATTAGGGTTCCTCCTTGAGCCTGGGGTAAGGCTGAGACTCATTGGTAGTCAAGAGGCTCCAGCTGTCAGGAAAGGAAGGTTGTACTATCAGGAAGCCAGGCAGTGCCTGACATAAAATGAGGTCCCTCTTAAGGGTGAGTCACCTACAAATTTTTCTATGAGCTCTTTGCTAAAGCTTCCTTGGTCCTCTGCCCATCTGCTGAAGGGAGCTTCCTGACCTCTCTGCCTTTATCCATTTTTTTCTCCACTCTTTCTCCGTTACATCCTTGACCATACAATGGCGGGTTACAAAAAAGCCACAAATTCCAAGCTATATGTAGCCTAGAGCGGCTGTTTGTCCCAAAATACCAAGTCGCTGACTACAGCAAACACAAATTACAAGCTTTATCTAATCACCATTATGTGACCAGTCATTTTTGGTTTCCAAAAATGACAGCAAGTGGCGTGCTTCTGCAGCTGGTGGTGGCACCGGCTTGAGTTTCAGATCTCAAGTGCACACAGATGCACATGGAGCCCAGCATTCCAAGTGACCAATTCAGAAAGGGAAATAGGAGAGGGAAGAGAGGAAGTACAACTTGCCAGATACACAGACACCACTGCATTGAACCTCACAAATAAAGTATTTAAAATCATCCCATTGCTTCGCCACTGTACCAAAGAGCGTGAACGCTCATCTCCCGGCACACAGTTGACTAAGGGAGAGCTAATACCAAAGTGGTCATCCAAAACCTGCGCCAGGGACTGGAGAAAATAAAGCTTGTTTGGAAATCATTGATTTAATTTGGGGTTTGGAGTTGTTTGTTTCCTTTCCTTTTCTTTCCGCCAAGAGTAGATGGCAGTGGTGTCAAGGAAGTGACGCTAGGCTTGACTGGAGTCTGGAACTTGGGTTGTCTTATGACCATGACCTTTGCATGTCAGCCCACTTGTCCGAGTGGCTTTGTGAACACGGCAGTCTAATAATATCACCCTCCTCCCCACGTTGATGGGAGGGACAGACAAGGGTGCGTGTGAAAGTCCCAGCCATACATTTGCACAAAGTGGCCTGGGTATGAGGAATTTCACCACGTGCTAGGAGCTAGATTCTCTTTCTACATCATTTCATCATAACCATTCTGACTGCTTCTTACGTGCATGTGGGCTTTCGATTGCTAGGAATAGGCAAAGAGGAGCCTGTGACAGACTTGGCCTGTGATTCAGAGTGTCAAATATCGCCAGTCAAAATAAACTGGTGTTCTGCCTAGATTCCAGAGCCCATGTGCACATGCAGAAGGCATTCCTCTGTAAGTTTTAAAGAGCCCAAAGATGTGCTTGAGTGAGACTCTCTGTCAAAGTATAAAAGCATTTAGGAAAACAAGGCCCTTTAAATAAGTACATTCCTTCATATCAGATAGAAATTGCATAAGACCTCTGTTTCCAGGAGCTCTGACTTGCCAGGGCCAGCAGAGGGAAGAAGAAGGGTGGACAATTGCACTGCGCTGAAAGTAGTACCAATGAAACAATGAACGGTCTGAACTCAAGCTGACTCTCACTTCCCTAAACTATAAATAAATCAGCAAATTTTTTTTCTTTACTTCAAATCCACGTTTGTCACCTCCCATACATGGGTCCTTCAAGAGAAAGAACTGGAATTTGAGCATTTATCTGTGCAATGCTGGAAAACTCAACTCTCCCCGTCACCCTGAAAAGAGAGGAGGTTGAGCTGTGGAGGCTTCCTTTAAGCTCTAGCATTTGCTTCTACTGAGGCCACTTCTTGGCCAGTGAGTTGGAATACCTGGGACATCTATTCCATCTAATAGGTATCAGTCCTTTGTGTCCCATGACACAAAAGGACATCGCTGTCCTTACCTGCCATCATACCTGTTGGAAGCAGATTAATTTCTCACACCTCACATTTATATCAGTAGTACAGTTGATTTCATGTCGTCATTTCTCAGACTGTACCATGCTGGAAAAGGGACAGGACCTCTGGAGCTGAGTCAACCTATGCACCAGCTATGGTGCTGATTTCTGACTTCAAAGCAGATGCTAGCAGAAATAACCATGAAAACAAAAACTAGCAATTGTGGGGTCCCTACTCTGTGTTATACATTAATACTTAAGGGTTTGGCATCTCTTATTTCAGGTCATCTTCAAAACAATCTTCTGCTGGAGGCATTTCTATTTCCATTTTGTCAATGATGAAACTGAGACTTAGAGATAAACTCATTTGCCCAAAACATATCTCTGTTTCTTCTGACTGCTGGGAAGCTCAAGGTCAAATGTGGTCAAATACAAGTGCACAGGAGTTTGCACTTGTGTTTCTGTCATTTCTGACTCTATTTTCTCTCCAGCCCCTATTTTTCTATTTTCTTTCTCCTCATTTTATGATTTATACTTTTTCCTGTAGTTGTAAAGCAATTTCATATACTCTTTGGAAAAGAAAGAGATGTAAATAAATGAATAAGCTACAGCCAAGTAGTGGCAGAACCAAGATGAGAACCCCATTCCCAGATGCCTGAGTCGGCTGCATCACATTATCTTGCTCTGGAGTGGACTACTTGCTTGGCGAAGGTTACATTCACAATAGTGAAAAGTTCACAGGAGGCCGAAAGGAGACTCCTAATCTGAAAATACCATAGGTCGTGTGGGTTCTGGCTGAGGACAGGGTAGGAGTAGGGGAGTAGAGAGGTGGAAATCAGACCTGAACTCCTCCTATGGAAGAACTTAGCTCTTTTGGTGAGAGGTTCAAAGATCGGATACCCAAGAGTACAGTCCTCCAGGGAAGAAACCAAGAATAGCTCCTGACTTTGGGTAGAGGCCACACTTCACACGGCTCAAGGAACTGACACTTTCCAGCATCTGTTTAGGAACACAGCCCTGACATTCAGAAGCCTTGCACCAAAAGGTAGCTCGGCATCTACCTAAAAAAAATTCGTAAGAGCCTGAAAAGATCCATGGACCACCCACAATGATCCAAGAGCTTCACAAAGGGGTAGGAAACAAAAGAAAAGGACAATAATCTACGACATCCTTGAGTGTCAGTCGGAAATAGCTATGCAATTGTAAAGGGACAGAGGAATCCATTTCAAACACATCCACATCTGGAGGGAACTTAAGAAGTTCAAATGAAGCTACAAATTGTGATTGGGAGAAAATAAAAAGGAAATGAAAATTAGGCGCTGATATTGTGGCAGACATTATGCTGAATATTTCGCATGCCTTCTTCTCTCATTTAATTGGAATGATCCCCTTCTGAGAAAGATGTAAGTAAATGATTGAGCGACAGGCAGGCAGTGTCAGAGCCAAGATAACAACTCCATCCCAGGTGGGCTGTACTACTCCTGTGTGGTTAGGAGGGGAGTTAGGCTCTGGGTGGTTATACAACCTGGACAGACTAGCAGGTGGTAGGATGGGACTCATCCCCAGACACATCCAATTGTAAAGCCCAGCTCTTTCCACCCAACCACACCACTTAGGACAAACTGCGCCAGGCTGCTCTACCCTGATACACCCAATAATGGATGCAAGCTTATACAGGCCCTAACCCAAATATCAAATGATCTCTTTTAGAACTGCACAGATTAATCTAAAACTCTCAAGAAAAATAAATGCATGACAACACACACATGAAAATAATGCTAAAAAATAATATGCTAAAAAGACAATAATAGAAGCAGAGCATATCACGAAGGAACAATAATAAAAATGTATAATACTTAAAGAGTAAAGAACATAAAATTTTATAACAAACGAAGTCCATGGCATAATTTAGCATATGATCAAGTCAGCATCAAAACTAACTGGGATAATTAACATATATAATTACTTATTTTATGCAACTGGATCATAATTTAGAGATAAATTAATTTAGATTACACCTTATGTGAAAAAACTCCAAATGGATTGAAAATAAACTATTATAATGAGCCACATAAATAACAGAACTGAATATTGGAGGAATATTTATTTGGTAAATAACAAATAAATAGTATAAGTTTCAAAAGAACAAAAAATTCAACTCTCTAGGCTGGGCGCAGTGGCTCACACCTGTAATCCCAGCAGCACTTTGGGAGGCCAAGGCAGGCAGATCAGCCGAGGTTGGGAGTTCGAGATCAGCCTGATCAACATGGAGAAACCCTGTCTCTACTAAAAATACAAAGATAGCTAGGCATGGTGGCACATGCCTGTAATCCCAGTTACTTGGGAGGCTGAAGCAGGAGACTCACTTGAATCCGGGAAGTGGAGGTTGCAGTGAGCCGAGATCGCACCATTGCACTCCAGCCTGGGCAACAAGAGCGAAACTCCATCTCAAAAAAAAAAAAAGTTCAACTCTCTAACAACTTCTCGTCTATAAAATGTAACCCTCTTTAATAAAAACAAGTGCCATTGAAGCAAGAAGAAAAGCTATTTTCAAAAACATGGCACAGATAGTTTGACTTAGTATCTGTAATGTATAAATAGCCAGTATAATTAGGACCCAGTAGAGTAGTTGGTAAATATCAATTAACACAAGACGATCCTACAGAAGAAATACATACATTTTAATCTTAGGAAACAAAAGTGTAAAGTGTAAGGAAGCACTATTTGATACATACTTTCTGGCAGAACTGTATTTTTTTAGGGGGAGGTGTTTCTTTTTAAAAAATAGTTTAATAATGGGCCGGGCGCTGTGACTCATGCCTGTAATTGCAGCACTTTGGGAGACCGAGACAGGCAGATCACAAGGTCAAGAGATTGAGACCATCCTAGCCAACATGGTGAAACCCGATCTCTACTAAAAATACAAAAAAAAAAAAAAAAAAAAAAAATAGCTGGACATGGTGCCACATACCTGTAGTCCCAGCTACTCGGGAGGCTGAGGCAGGAGACAGTCGCTTGAATCTGGGAGGCAGAGGTTGCAGTGAACCAAGATCATGCGACTGAGCTCCAGCCTGGGCAACAGAGTGAGACTACATATCAAAAAAAAAAAAAAATAGTTTAATAAGATAGGTAGAATAAACAAGTCTAAAGAGATATTGTACAGCTTGAGGACTATAGCCAATAAAATTGTACTTACGTGGAATCTATGCTACATGAGTAGATTTTAGCTGCACTTATCATAAAAACATAACAAAAACAATGGGTAACTATGGGTGATAATGGGTATGTTAATTTGCTTCACTATAGTTACCTTTTTTCTATGTGTATTGTGTAACATTTTGTATACCCTAAATAAACATAATACAATTTATTTTTAAAAGATAAAAATAAAAAGCACCAATCTGAGCAACACAGTAAAACCTCATCTCCAGAAAAAATACAAAAATTAGTAGGGTGTGGTGGCACACTCCTGTAGACCCAGATACTGAGGAGGCTAGATTTTAATAAACTATTAAAAGGAGCCAACTATTGAAATGGGAAGATCACTTTAGCCCAGGAGGCTGAGGCTGCAGTGAGCCATGACTGAGCCACTGCACCCTAGCCTGGGCAACAGAGCGAGACCCTGTCTCAAAAAAAAAAAAAAAAAAAAAGTTAAAGAAAAAAAAAGCAGCTAGATTCTTTTAAAAATATATATAATTATATATAACAAAATCCTGACACTCTGTGTATTCTTTGAGCCAGTAAATGGATCCTAGAAATGTATCCCAAATAAATAATCCAAAAGAATAAAATGTTTATACATGAAAACATGCTCTTTGCAAATATTATCTAAATGAGTAAAAAAGAAAAAAAGTTCAAATTAATGACCAATAAGAGTATAATGGTGAAATAATTGTGGTATAACGACCGGATGGAATATTAGGCAGACATTATAAGATGATGTAACAATATCGTGCAGGGGAAAGAGGAGACTTCACAAAGATGAATGTGGACTAAGGTTGCAAGTACACATGTATGTGTGCAAATGGAAGAGAACTGGCATGGGCCATAGCCAATGGCAAGTTTTACAAAGGAAGAATATGATGCTATTTCTCTTATTCTGAATTCCCATCATCAGTGTTCTAATGAAGCTTTAACCATGACTTAAAATCTGATTAAACTAAAGCATTGTTGAGCACCAGTGAGACACAGCAATGTACTGCAGATACATCAGAAGGCTTGGGTTCTATGAAGCTCTATTAGCCCCTTGTTTCTCTGGCCTCAACAACATTGTTATAAAATGAGCATGGAATTTCCCAAGACTTATAGCTCCCATGACTGATTCTATCCCCTTTAGCTTTTTGGACTTTGGCGGCTACAGGATGGGGCGAAAGGTGGTAGAGAGGCATCAGTGTGAGCCAGCATCAGCAGAGACAGAAACAAAAGAGGGGCATATTCACATTTGGAAAGCCTAGAGTGTTCAGCAGAAACCCAGCATTGTTTAAGAGTGACAAAGAAATATTAAATTCAACTCAAGAATGTTTTAGGCAAACTTAAAAAGACTTCTAGAAGGCAATCCTTTTTTTTTTGTTGAGACAGAGTCTCGCTCTGTTGCCCAGGTTGGAGTGCAGTGGTGCTATCATCTTGGCTCACTGCAACTTCTGCCCACCTGGTTCAAGCAATTCTCCTGCCCCAGCGTCCCAAGTAGCTGGGACTACATGCGCACACTGTCATGTCTGGCTAATTTTTTTTTTTTTGTATTTTTAGTAGAGACAGGGTTTCACCATGTTGGCCAGGCTGGTCTCAAACTCTTGACCTCAGGTGATCTGCCCACCTCGGCCTCCCAGAGTGCTAGGATTACATGCATGAGCCACTGCGCCCAGCCTAGAAGGAGATTCTTGAGCTCCAATGGAAATAATGTTCTTACACTATCTATAGAGTTTCTTTTTTCTTTTTTCTGATGAGATGAAATCTGAACTCTATTGCATGCTTTCATGATTTATCCTCAGTCAATCTCTCCAGGCTCATATTTCTCTAAAACCTGGGCACTAGCTTGACATTCCCTAAACAAATCTCATGACTTAGCACATCCACAGCTTTGTACATGCTCTCTTTCCTGCTGGGAAAGACTTCCTCTGACTTTCATTCCTACAGAAGGAAGAGCTGCTGAGGCCCCGAGTAGCTAAGGCCCACCTCACATGCCATCCCAAAGAGCCCTCTGTTACACTTCATTATAACCGCTTTCTATATTTTATCCATTTGTTTATTAATTTTTTAGTAAGCCATTAAATATTTATTGATGGCTGACTGTGGGCCGGGGACTGTGTATAATATGCAATGACTAGAGACGATGAGTGGGTGGATTGTTCTGCGAATTCTCAGGCAGAAGAGTGTTTGAGCTTGTGTGTAAAGGGCCAAATAACCTCACTTGATGGCCCCAGGGAATTGTAAAACAATGGACAATTACAGATGCCATGCCCACAGTCCATGGCAGGGGGCCTTTGAGGGTCCTATGTCATGACAGCAGGATAGCTGCTGCTTCCCTGGTCAGCCTTCCCTCTCTGCATGGACTATTGCAGCCCAGACATGAAGAGGCCCTCTTTGGGATGGGAGGCTCACATCCTCAGCATTGAGTCCAGGAACAGAACAGTAGACATCTCTGGGCCCAGCCTGTCCCCATCTGTGACAGTGGCCACACCAGGTGGCCTAAAGAGGAACACAAAACCTCTGGGAGCAGCCTCCCCATCCTCCCATAGGAAGTCCCCCTATGGATCCCTTACTAAGAGATTCCAGAGCACCCACCGCTCTGCCTTTTGACATCAGGCAAGTGTCACCGTGTGGCTTTGCCAGGTTCCCTTTCCTGAACCCAGTTCTATGGTGGAGACAGCTCAGATCCAAAAGCACCAGGGAAAGTTACTCACCCCTTAGCCTTGTCAGGCCCCTCTGTGTTTCTGTTAGATTAGAAAAACTTTTATTTCCTCCTTGTCCCTCTATTTTTGATAGCATATACTTCCTCTATTTGCTGCCCCAATAGTTCAAGCCACTTCCACCCCCACATATCACTTCCACAAGAGAAATAAGCAGAGGTAAATGTACCACTTCTTCCTCAGGTCCCCACAGGGCTCTGCCCTTCCTCCCACTAACACAAATGCTCCCGTTCTTGGGATTGCCAGGGTCCCTTGGAACTGTAAGCTTCCCAGGGCAGGGCCTCTGCCCACTTTATTTCTATTCCATAAGCACAGCATGGTGCACAGTAGATATGTTTATTAGCTATGAATAGAATACAATGAAAGTTGGTTATGCCTTTGTGTTTTGATACTTACCTTGATTTCTTACTTAAAGTCTCTCTGGGTGAATAAGCATGGAAAAAGTATGTTCTAAATATTCTGTTGCTATTCTTCCTCAGCTGCAGAGTCTCCTATTTCTAGGCCTATGTGCAGATGAATGAACTTTTGCAGAGTAATGATGATAATAATAATAATTTTAAAAAGAATCACTGAATGGCAAGTCCAGAACATCTCTTAGAAATCAGCTCAACCAGCTGGGTGGGGTGGCTCACAACTGTAATCTCAGCACTTTGGGAGGCTGAGGCAGGTTGATCACCTGAGGTCAGGAGTTTGAGACCAGCCTGACCAACATGGTGAAACCTCATCTCTACTAAATACAAAAATTAGCTGGGCATGGCGGTGCATGACTGTAGTCTCAGCTACTTGAGAGGCTATGGCAGGAGAATCACTTGAATCTGGGAGGCAGAGGTTGCAGTGAGCCGAGATCGTGCCATTGCACTCCAACCTGGGCAAGAAGAGTGAAACTCTGTCTTAAAAAAAAAAAAAGAAAAACAAAAAGAAAAGAAATCAGCTCAACCAAGCCCTATGACCAGATGTATTTTTACACTGGAGGTCTTGCAGTAAGTTTTGGGTAGACATGGGAAGAAAGTGCAAATCTCCAATCTCTCAGGCACAGCCCTCCCCTGACATGCCTCCTCTTTATATAATCCTCTGTGCAGGATGTGCAGCATATATAGGGCCTGGGTGGGATGGAGAGGCTTTAGCTGATGCTCAGCCAAATCAAGAATAAGGCCTGCCCACAAGGCCCTTGCCACTTCTTTTATGGAGCGGCCATCACTGAAGTAATGCTGACACCACTCTAGGTCCAGCTCACTATACATTTGCCTGTTTGGTGGTTCCTAGCACAAACTTTCTCCCTCTGCCCTGATCTCCTTCCTTGAAAAGCTCCCCTTCTCCCTCAAAAGACTGAGCCAATGTCAGGGCCAAGTTTGCTACTCCATTCTTGCTCTGGAGAGGCTCTCTGCCTAGGCATAGGGTTCAGTCCTCTATACCTTCCCATCTACAGGCTTGGCAGTGCCAAGATTCACCAGTGATTCTTCCCAGGATGCATTCTATTTCCCATTAGGACCAAATATTGTTTGCAAAAGACATCTAAAAAAAAATGTCAGGAGCACATGTATGACTGAGCGCAGAAGGCTTGGTTTTGACGGCCTCTTTGCTCCCCTGCCCAGGGCAACCCCAAGTGAGTGCTTCCTCCTGCCCAACGAGGCAGAAAGAAACCTGAAGTTCCTGAGGGGAGTTTAGCCACAAATGCAGAGGAACACTTTCTTCACTGATATTTCAAGATGATTTCACAATCGCCAAACCACCAGCCACATGCAATCACTGGCTGAAAAGCCAAAAGTATAAGACTTTGGATTGGAAGCCGTGCATGTGTGAGTGTGTGTGTGTGTGTGTGTGTGTGTGTTAAAACACAAAGTAATGGAATTTGAAGGAAATTCGGACAGCCAATAAAATTCCTTGTGATGGCAGTGGGGGTTTAGACCAAAGGAACACGTTTGGGGCAGGGAGAAGAGGGGCTAGTTCAAGTCAAGAGCTTTTGTTAAATCATCAGATATGAGAAAAAAAATCCCCAGTGCAAGCACAAAATGTTATATGCATACAGAATTGTGTTTTCTAAACACAAATAAGTAAATATTAAATTAAAGGAAACTCCGGGAATGCTACTGTTATTACCTTTTACATTTAATATTTTTGGGTGCTATGATGTCACAAATTCAAAGAGGAAGATTTTACCAAGGCAACAAGACCACAATTAACAAAGAGTTTGTTTGTCTGTTTGCTTATTTGTATCAACTCTTTGCTAAAGGAAAAATACATTTCTAAAGTAGAATTGCAAATAAAATATAGGACACTCAGATAAAATTTGAATTTCAGACATACAACAAATTTTCTTAAATATAAGTATGTCTCAAATACTGCACGGGATATACTTATGCTTAAAAAAAAGACTCTGTTGTATATTTTTGTTGATGTTATATATCTATCTCAAATTTAAATGAGAGGGCTGCATTTTCACTTGCTGACTCTGACAACCTTATTGCTAGGCCTCCAGCCAACACACATGAGTACTTCATTTTGGAAAACTGCAACAATCTCCACCCCTCCCTCAACACTCACAGAATGCCAGCCTGGAAGCTGATCTAGTCCAGCGTCATCATTTTATAGATTAAAAAACTGAGGTCAGAGAGAAGTAGTAACTTGCTCACAGTCACAAAGGGATTCACCGGTACAACAAGAATAAAAACTCATTCTCATTGCCCCAGTTGGGTTTGCCATGAATGACAAAGAGAACCAAGTTGCTACAGGGGCCTTCACCCAGGATGATCCAAAGTTCAAACAACTCCAGAGTTCAATATAGGTGTATATATGTCTAAGGTGCTTGGGCAGATTCACTTGAAAGTGTTAGTTAAAAGTTGAAAAATCATGAATTGCAACAATTTTTAAATGTCCAGAACCCTTGACTCAAATGAAATAATACATGAAATCCACTGTACAAAATAAGTTAAAACTGTAACTGCTTCAGTTGAACCAAGTTTAGGGTGCAGGCCTCTTGGCCCTCTCTCTTCTAAAGCATCCCATAATTATCATCATGGGCTCTCTTGAGTTTCATTGAGTGCCATGGAACCACCGCTAATGTGACAGAACAAGCGGCAGCTTTGGATTCAGAAACTCAAATACTAACTTCTCTGAGTCTCAATTTCCTCATCACTCAGAGAAAATAACAATTACTAATGTCAACATGAAATGGCACGCAATCGTATATAAGTAAGTGCTTTGGACACTGCGGTGCAAGGTGGCAGCAGGAGTTCATCCAGGTGTTTACTTTTTGTGCAGATGAAAGAATTATTCAATTCTACTGATAAACCAATTTCTCTTTCACTTTTTATTATTACTCTTCTTGATCTTAACAGTAAATTCTGACAGGTCCACCGAAGCTTCTGGTAACGGATTCTAAAGTGCTGAGCAGACAGATTATGACCACAGTGTCTGTGAAGGCTGCTCAGGAAGAAAAAGTTACAGCAAATCTTTGGCCTTCTTTCCAGGCAGCTGGGACTTACATACCCTGACCAGCAACCCCAGTTGCTGTAACCCCCTGAACCTCCAGCATCTCAGAAGAGTCTGGGAAAGGTCTAAAGCTCTTGGTTTCTCAGAAGACATTTGGATGTCCTAAAAACACCTGCTATATAACTGAAGCCTGAGCCCGCTCTAAGGCTACCCTCTGGCCAGTCTGTCAAGGGTGGGCTTGTCCAGAGCCATGTCAGAAGTTCCGTGCTTGCTGCAATTATCCCCTCCCCAGATCAGTATCTGTTTATGCTATCCTTTTGCACTGCCCCATGCTGAGATCTCATGGACATTTTCCTCCTGCATTTCAATTCAACATTTGTCATCCTCAAGTATTCTAGATTCTAGGTTTTTGCTTCCTAGAAATACAACCCATGGCCCTAGAGAAATCCTGAGAAGCAGGAACCTGGAGGAGTTGACATGGACTCTGTGGTAGACTCTTTCTGTATCCTTTGCAAGTCAAGTCTCCGCTTTGATCTTTGGTTTCTATGAAACAGCATAGGCTTTCAAGGAGATTGGGGGAACTTAAAGATGATGGGCAAATGCAGAATGACCTGGAAAATGCTACTCAGATGTCAGATTTATATTTCTACCAGTGGTGCTAGGCTTTAATCAACTCTGTATTCTCCCACCCTAATGCCTAATACAAAGTAATTGATCAATAAACACTTGGTCTTTTTAAAGTGAATTTCCTGGTACTCTTCAGAAGAAAGCATTTATCAGCATACACAAAAAGATTATTGGCATTTCAAATCTTCTGCCTGTTGGATGCTTTGAATAATGAGATTCATTCTCTCGCATTGGCCTAGGAGACACATTCTTCTAAATGGAGGATTTACCTGGTCACAAGTCCTTCTCTGGTGCTGGTTTTTGGTACATGTGAGTAAAACATGAAGGACTGTATTTTATTTGGCAGCATAAACGATAAGGACAGGACCAGTGTTGCTCAGTCTTCAGTGGGACTGGGGGGAACTGTGAATGTGCATGGATTTATTTCTCCTCAACCAATCAATTAGCCAGAACTGTGTCAGGCTGAGAAGCAAATAAATACATCTAGAAGCCTCTACTGAAAACACCATGCCCTTGTCCCTTAAGTCTTAAGTGTCTAATGAAGCTGTTCCTTATAGACAAAGAATCCTTGGTGTTATTCTCAGAGGAACATTTGCATTCAAGGGTAAGTATAAATAATACTGCTTTGGCATTTAAAATTTTCCAGTGCACCCAAGGACCCGAAGATCTGCTCTTTATAGACATACTTTTAGACGTGGGATGGAAGCATTCACAAGGAAACTTTGAGGCAGAGCCATGTGAGATAACTATTTGCAAATTCCTCGAATTTTGAGGTTGAGGAACTAAACTGGCAAGAAATATCACTCCTTTAGAAAAAGTTGTGAAAGAAAAGGAGAAATAAAGAACATGGAGAAACCTTGGTCTTGTGCAAGCATTTCAATTTGAGACTCCTTTTAAACCGTGCTAACAGGGTCTGTATTCCCCTGGCTCCATCTGACAGGCGTTCCTTGAGTATCACCCCATTCTCTCCAGAGAGCCCAGGCTAATCCTGACCAAAAGACACTTGACCTCGTAGAACTGAAAGCCTGTCTGGGACCACTGGTGGAGATGCCACCTGCATTTTTCTTGGAGTTTGGAGAGAGTTTTCTCATCTACGGGCTCGATTGCTTCTCTCTGTCCCCCCGGAAAAAACATATGACATGCACATACCACCGAAAAGAAGACCAGCCATAGCCTGCCTGTGCAAGAAGTGGGGAAAAGCCCATCTGCAATTATGAAATAATATTTAAAATACTAGGGATAAATGGAGTGAAGAAATTTCCTGTCACATTTATGCTTTTGGAAAACAGACTTTCCAGAGAGTAAGCAGAACCAAAACTAAGTATTAATTGCCTAATAGCCACAGTTTTAACTGGATGGAATTTTATGAGATGCCCAAATTGGGCATGCTGTGTTTCTAGGCAAAAGGACTGAAAATTGTTATTTTGATTGGTTTTTCTCAACGGATTCGTCTTTTCATTAATCTTTATTAATGGGATGGGTAGGAAATGGAAAGCAAAGAGGATGCTTAAATTCCTTAGAATTAGAGAAATGTGACATGTAAATAAAAGTTCCTCCACTACCCATCTCAATTCCTACTGAAGTCTGTCTTATTTAGGCAATGGAGTCATTTTTCTCTATTAAGCCAGATTCCATCGAAAATGTCAGCATGCAATTAGAGCCACTGTGGGCAAAGCTGCATTGTAAGTGCCTGCAAATAAATTGCTTTGACCTCAGGTGCTTTTTTTCTACTTAGAACAGAATGGAGAGGCTGTGCTGTTTGCTGTACCAATGTGGGCACATATTCATGGTATACACTTCCCCAGAACTCCAGAATAACTGAAGTGCTTACCCAACCCCTGGTTTTACAGATGAGGAAATGTGACTTGAGAGGGTGGAAGGTCTTGACTAGGGACATTCAGATCATGCCAACTGTGAGCCAGAATTTAGGGCAGCACTTCTAGCTCAGATTGTAATGTGTATGGCGTGGTGTGTGTGTGTGTGTGTGTGTGTGTGTGTGGTGTGTGTGTTGAGGTGAGGCTGAAGCCAGAAAAGGATATCTCAGGGGTGACTCCTAAGCTGGTGTCAAATGGTGAGCAAGAATCACAAAGGAAGGGCAAGGTGAGGGTGGGAAATTTACTGCAAGAGAATAGCAGTGGCAAAGTGTGAGAGGGCTAGGTGTTGAAAGAATTGTAAATTCAGTTTAGAAACGAGTAGAGATTGGGAGACAGGAGGGCAGGAGCCAGATCATAAACCTTCACATGTATTCTAACCGCCTCTACCTCCTTCATGCGAGCTTCTGACTCCTGAAGAGTGTGGACAAATCCCCAACAGCTGTCCATCCGCATGCTGAGAAACCCACTGCCCACCCCCTCAGAGTGAGCTGCCTCCTGGCACCAACACCTTTCAGATCTCTGTCTTCATCTAAACCAAATCTCCTTCTTGAGGTCTCCATCCACTTCTCTCCATCTGCTCTTTTGTAGGAGAAGAAGGACATGCTACCAGACATCTAGGGGCAGAGAGGACAGGGAAGAGAGAAAGAAGAAAAGGGGGAGGGAGACACTAGGGAGACCAAGAAGGGGCCAAAAGGAGGGTCTGTGCATTCCCACCTGGTTAAGTGAGCCATGCCTTGGAAGAGTGGTCCTAGCAGACACTAGGGATCCTTTTCCACTTCAGCGTTTTCCTTACACACCAGCAGGGTGGGAGCCAAGGGAACAACATGAGTTTCAGACCTGCCAAGGCTGACATGGGAAGCAAGACTGAAGTTTTTCAGATTCTTTCCCAGGCTTGTCTGCTGTTCCAACTCAGCCCTATAATACTGCCCTCCATCCCCATGCCAATACAAGCAAGATGGTCACATCACACTAAGGTATTAGCGTTCAATATTTGTATCATTGGGGTTGTGTTACTGGTGAAACATACAAGGAGCTCTCTAGAGTTGACGGCTGCTTCAGAGTGGTGATCCTTTATAGAAGCAAAAATAGTCCTGTCCTCTCACGTGAATAGTAGCACTGTCTTTTTTCACTGTCTTCAGTGATTTGAAAAATTTGAGTGAAAGACATTTGATTGCTTTGGAAGAAACAATTACAAAATACCTGTAATTGCACTGGCTTCATCCATTGCTGGAGGGGGCTAGTGCTGGCTCACAAAAGTTAGATGTGCCTATCTCTTCTTAACTTGATGGTGAATGACGTCAATTTAGTAGCTTGAACACAGCCATGATGGGAAAATTTATACCATGGGTATTCATAAAGACTTCAAATCATTTTTAGGGGGTTGGGGAAGGGTGAAAAATCATGACATTTATTTCATCCCATTCCTGGGAAGAATTACACAAAGCCAATACTCAGAACAGAAAACTAAATTCTTGGCATAAATGAAGTGCAGAATTCCACTACTTTGGAATGAATTAAAAAGTAAGAAATACCGCACCTTTAATAAACACTCTTAAAACAATCTTGCTTGATTTTTTAGAACAAACAAAAATCAGTATTTTTATTTTGCTCCAGGACAGGGATTCTTTCCAGAGTACAATGACAAGAGAGACTTGAATTTAGAATCAGAAAACAGGGGGTTATCTCTGAGCTTTACCATTGATTAGATAAATGTGCTCTGGGTTAGTCTCTCTCATTCTCTCTCTCTCTCTCTCTTTTTTTAAGACAGTTTCACTTTGCTGTCCAGGCTGGAGTTCAGTGGCACGATCTCTCCTCACTGCAACCTCTGCCTCCCAGATTCAAGCAATTCTCCTGCCTCAGCCTCCCGTAGCTGGAATTACAAGCACGCACCACTACACTCAACTAATTTTGCATTTTTAGTAGAGATAGGATATCACCATGTTGGCCAGGTTGGTCTTGAACTCCTGACCTCAGGGGATCTACCCAATTTGGCCTCCCAAAGTGCTGGGATTACAGGTATGAGCAATCTCACCCAGCCTGGGTTAGTCTTTGAATCTTAGTTTCTACATCTCTAAAATGAGGTTGACAAATGACTTCCTCCTTTGATTGTGAGAATAAAACTAGGTAATAGGCATGAAATAGAGAGCTCTAAGAAAACATCAGACAATAAGATGAATCACAGAAGCTGGAAATTGTGGGAACCATCTCACAAACCAAAGAACTCCTTTCTTCTTTTAAGGGGAATTGCATCCCTCTTGGTGGATTTAACATTTCTCCATTATTAACCTGGTACATTCATCTGCATGAGCTCTTGTGATCTGGGCCAGCTCCACAGAAGAGCTGTGAAACAGTCTTGGGCATGTGGAGGAGGCTACATCACCCTCCTTGCCCTCTCTGCTGGTGATGACTCTCTTGGGCACCATCACAGCCTGACGTTGGCAAGGATGGTAGCTCTAGAAACTCTTCAAGCTGCAGCATGTTTAATCACTGAGGAGTCTCTAGATTCATGAAGAAACAAATCTAATTGTGCTGTGACCACATTTTCCTTCTCTAAGATCTCTAGAGAAAGAAGTATCTGTTGCAGTGTTCCTGTTTTATTGCTGCATAATAAATCACTCTAACACTGAGTGACTTAGATTAACTATTTTTGTACACTCACTGATTCTGTGGGTGGGAGATTCAAAGAGAACAGGTTTTACCCTATTCCTCAATGTCTGAAGCCTCATCTGGGAAAACTCAAAGACCTGGGATAACAAAGCAGACGGAGACTGGAGGCATCTGGAAGTATATACACTCACACATCTGGCTGCCAGGAGGGACCTCATTCCACACCTGGGGTTGTCATCCAGAGAATCTGTACATGGCCTCTATGTGTGGCTTGGACTTCCCCACAGCATGGCAGCCTCTGGTTTCTTCAGCGTCAGCTCTGAGCTCCAAAGGCAAATGTTGCAGCCACAAAGGCAGAAGCCCCTTTCAATCCTGTCCCTGACCTTAATGACTTAGCCTCAGAAGTCACTCAGTGTTTCTTTGGCAGCATTTTGTTTCTTCCAAGCAAGCTGGGAGCCCTGCTCAGATTCAAGAGGAGAAAATTAGACTCCACTTCTTGATGGGAAAGTAATATGGTTCCAGAAAAACAGGTGGAATAGCAGCAGATATTTCTCACTCTAGGCCTTCACCTTTTACCCATATATGAGGATAGATACAGCTGCTGTGTCTGGCCCAGGCCTTCATAGAGGTTTGCTCTTTTTAAGCCCAAGACTGGATCAGATAAATCATTCCTTCATGTTTTTCCCATTAAAAACATTCTGTAAACACCCTGGGGTCCAAAGTCAGGACTTGCTTATCTGGAACCTTCCATCCATATGCTGCTCCTGACAGAGAACAGGACTCAGAAATATTGAATTATTGAATGGGATTATTAGGTTACTCAGATTCTTATAGAATGTAATGATGATTTGAATAAGCATTTATATAGTGTTTATTAATGCAGGTACTGGTATAAGTGTTTAGAGATATTAATTCATTTAATCCTCCAAGGAGTGTTAGGAGGTGGGAGCTAATATTACCCCATTTTACAGACAAAAAAGTCAAAGTACACACAGGTTTAATGATTTGTCCAACATCAGGTAACTAATGTTAAATTATGTTTAGACTAAAGCTACCCCCATACATATTTTAAGTTTAGCACAAAGGTTTTTCTATATATCCTGAACTGTACAGAACTGGATGTGCAAACAGACTGTAACCTATCCTGTACCAATTAATTAGAGTTTCAGCTAATCCAAGGCAGCCAACTATTTAAACTGTGTTCAAACTGTAATCCATCCAGCTGTTTCTGTACCTTACTTCCATTTTCTGTGCACCATTTTCCTTTTTCTGTCCATAAATGTTATCCAACCATAAGGCAGCTCCAGAGTTACTCTGAACTTATTCTGGTTCTTGGAACTTCCCGATTCATGAATCGTTCTTTGCTCAATTGAAGTATACTAAATTTAATTTGTCTAAAGTTTTTCTTTCAACAGATGGCATCAGAAGTGGGGTTTGAAGTAGAACTTCCAGCTGGCAACCCCTAAGAGCATTGAATGACCAAGCAAGGTGCCCATGGGCCCACTGTGTCCATTGCTCTCTCACAGCAGCTGGGGATGGTGGGCAAGTTCGCTCTTGGATTCTGAGGCTGCACAGATTTGTGTTTTGAGCTGCTTGAGTTTGTTTGAGCAAATGCTTTATCCAAACCGGGTTCAGTAGTCCCAACAGAAACTCGCCTGGCTCTTGGATGAGATTGGATCTGGTAATTAACTGGATTGGATTCAGTTAGAGGCCTAGGTGTCTGACAAAAACTGGTAGTAAATGGCAATCCTACAGAAAATGCCTTGGCAACTCTAGCATTCAGAAATTTGCAGAGATTTTGTCTCAATACATGCCAAACTCTATATAACTGAATGTGTAAACCTAAGGGTCCATCAGTGAATAAATGAATTTAAAATATATATACACATATATCTTTCTAATATATGTTAAGATGTATACTAATATGGCTTTGGCCTGGTAGTGTGAGAAAGCAAGCAATGAATACATTGACTCATTTTATCCTCACAGTCACCCCTCAAGGCAGGAACGAATATTCCCATTTTGCTGATATGGGAAGTGAGGCATACTGAGTTTTAAGTAAGTTTTTCAAAGTCACACACAAAGTAACCTATTCTTTTACCAATTACAGAGTTTCAGCCAATCCAAGGCAGCCAACTGTTTAAATTGTGTTCAGATAAGGCAGACATCCAGCTGTAACCAACCCTTTTACTGTGTGCTTAGGTAGGAACGAATTACTGGCTAAGTTGATCAAAGGGATCGGAAAGCCAAAGCCAAGATTCAACGTAAAAATAGTGAAACAGCCAGGGGGGAAGGGATGCCTGCACACTGGGAGGAGTGCACGTTGAGTTGGAGCCACTGAAGTTCACAGGGTTTGCTGCCAGGAGGAGCCTGACCCCTCCTCTTCCTGTGTGGAAGCCAGGATTCAAATTGCCAGGCCGAAATCGCACCAGCAGGGACTCTAGCTTTGCAAAAGGTCCCTGTTTCCCATTTCATCCAATAAAACCCTGCCTTACTCATCCTTCAAATTGTCTGCAAGCCTAATCGTTCTTGGCTATGAAACAAGAACCCTGTCTTTATCTGAGCTAATGAAAAGTGCCCCAATAA
This sequence comes from Plecturocebus donacophilus, assembly GCA_004027715.1. Taxonomy (NCBI): domain Eukaryota; kingdom Metazoa; phylum Chordata; class Mammalia; order Primates; family Pitheciidae; genus Plecturocebus; species Plecturocebus donacophilus. The sequence goes on along the minus strand of PVKP010003611.1, from coordinate 46,564 downwards.
TAGGATCCTTAATTTTTGAAGAACCGAGCTCTCCATTTTCCAGCTATAGAAGCAGAAAACACTTACAACGTTGGTGAAATCTTACTAAAGATAATTTAGAATTACAGTAGAACATTCCAAATGAACAACGCTGCACTTTAGGAAGTACATTTAAAAGTGAGGGTTCCTGAAATTAGGCTCATCCAGGAATGCCTAGTGATGTGCAAAAGCTTCTAAAAAGATTCTAAGATTATTATTGTTTGTTTGTCTGCTTTTTGTTTTTGTGATGGCATCTCACTCTGTTGCCAGGTTGGAGTGCAGTGACACCAACTTGGCTCACACCAACCTCTGGAGGCCTCTGGGGTTCAAACGATTCTCCTGCCCCAGCCTCCTGAGTAGCTGGGACTATGGGCACATGCCAGCACACCCAGCTAATTTTTGTATTTTTTTAGTAGAGACAGAGTTTTGCCATGTTGGCCAGGATGGTCTCCATCTCTTGACTTCATAATCCACCCGCCTCAGCCTCCCAAAGTGCAGGGATTACAGGTGTGAGCCACCACCTCCGGCCTTATTATCTTTTTTAAAAGACTTTTTAAAAGGCAAATAGGAAGCTTAAGCAACTAATTGATAAGAAAAACTGAATCTGCTAACTTTTCTATTTTGCCCTGAAGGTGAAAAGAAAGTTGGTTGAAGTACTTATAAAAGGTAGGCCCTCAGGTAAAGTGGGCTTGATTCTTTTTCAGAGCTATCCATACTTACTTCAGGCATAGAAAATGCTTTCCCTGCCCTATTTAGTGGGTTTCACCCTGGACTCTGTAATTTTAGCTAAGAAACAGACACTAAATTTAAAAGTCTACCTATTGAACTAAGTTGGTCTCCAAAATACATCTTTCTGGCATTTAGCTAGCTATTTTAAAATCATTTTATATAATCTATAAAGGAAATCTTTAAGATTGACTACTCTGTGCACTGGGAAGAGAGGGAACACTGAGTCACTAGAAACTCATACAGGTAGATTAGATTTACATAACAAGTCTTACCTTTAAGGTGATTTTCCTGGCCATCTTGTCTTAACTGGGCTCTTACCCACACCCTCCTTAGCTGGTTTGAGCAAATGATGGTACAATGTTTAGGCCTGAAGTCTCTGTGCTTTTGAGATACACATTTTCTCCTTCGTTTCACCTAAGAGGCATCCCTTTAGAAGTGCAATGTAGAATTATGTAATTAACAATTACCTAGAACAGTGAAACAGGTAATTGAAAAGTGGATAGTCTGAATAAAGAAAAATTATTTGTAAACTGGCTAATGAAAAATCTTCATGAAAGCTGTAAGATGTGCTTCTGTCTGTGTCTGTATATTTATGTGTCTATATGTATGTGATATGTCTATGTGATCTAAAATGATATTTGGTAGATAAAGCTAGTTTTAAAATTGTTGATATAACAAAATAGGAATATTTTTAGAATTGTCAGCATTAAATATAATTCAAACATTTTTGCCTGGATATACCGATCAGACAGGTTTATGCTGTCTCTAATACATGTTTTAAGGTAACAAAACTACTGCTTCTGTAATATTTTTGATATTTGCTTGATTTGTCTGTAAGCTAAAGCTATAAGGGCTGGCTTCTGGGCTCTCCTGAAGCCTTGCACACATCTTACTGTGAGCTTATATAAATATTTGGTTTTGAGCCTCTGGAAACTGGGACCTGGCCAAGTGGCTATTGTGGGCTTGGGGACACACCCTGTGTTCTCAATGCCTGGGCCACCAGCTCCAACAAAGAGCTAGGCACAATATGGCCCAGCTTTGCTTCTTGGTTATATGAGGAAGATCAGATCCTCCAGGCATTCTCTTTATAGCTCTGTCCTGTGTTCTGACCTCTACACCTGCTGTGTAAATTCAGGACTCAGAAGATCCCTGCCTTTCATACTCTATCCTGGGTGCCATGTGGTATTTGAGGCTCAGTATGACAGAAGACATTAGACAGAGTACCTATGTCATAGTTTCAACATTCTTTTCAGTAACTTAAAAATCTTAAGGATTCATTAGGTTAAATTAAGTATTAGATAATCATAAAATGTTTGAGTCATTTCTAAGTTATAAAATACTAAAACATTAATTATTAAATGTAAGCTTAAGTTTCTATATTCTATCTTATTTTATATCATATAGAAAAGCCTAATATATTTAGATCTGTTAGTAAATAAAAAAATTTGAGGAAACTTATCTTTTTTATTTTTATTTTTGAAATGGGAGTCTTGCTGTGTTGCCCAAGTGGTTTTGAATTCCTGGGCTCAAGGGATCCTCCTGCCTTGGTTTCCCAATGTGCTGGGATTACAGGTGTGAGCCACCATGCCCAGCTGGGAATACATCTTTCTAAAAAATTATGAAATGGTTTTTATCTCTAAATACTGATATAAAACAGTTCAAATTACTTCCTAGGGTTTTCACTGGAAATTAGAGTTACTAAGGGTGGAAACTATAGTTAATTTTAATTGTAATACTTAATTGCAGATAAAACTATGAGATATAAAAGAAATAATTCTGTATACAGAGTGTATGAAGTGAGACAGGGACAGAAGGAGGGGATGCAACAGAGCCATGACTGTGGTGCTAACCAGTGTGAGCCTGCCCACCAGAAGAATGAAGAAGCAGAGTGACTTGGTGAAGGGAAAGCACCAAGATGACGATGGGCTTTCTGCTGCCTCCTGCAAGCAGAGGGACTTGGAGATCCTGCAGCAGAAGCAGAAAAAGGCAAATGAAAAAAAGAAGGACCCAGGCTGGGCATGGTGGCCCACGCCCGTAATCCCAGCACTATGGGAGGCAAGTGGATCAGCTGAAGTCAGGAGTTTGAGACCAGCCTGGCCAACGTAGTAAAACCCTGACTCGACTAAAAATACAAAAAAAAAAAAATTATCCAGGTGTGGTGGCACACACCTGTAATCTCAGCTACTTGGGAGGCTGAGGTAGGAGTCTCTTGAACCCGGGAGGTGGAGGTTGCAGTGAGCCAAGATCATACCAGTGCACTCCAGCCTGGGCAATGGAGCAAGACTGTCTCAAAAAAAAAAAAAAATTATCACTTTGGGTAAATGAATGACTACGATTTTTACAGTGACATGTGATGCAATTTGGATTATGTTTTATACCTTTAACATACTTTACAGACTTCTCAAAATCAAATTTCAAGTTCTGAAATTAACTCTTTTTGACCTCAAGCTATTAGTAACTGAGATGTTCCAAAGGGTCCCTGAAGCATCCAAAAGAGAAATAATAAACAGACTTGTTTGATAAATTATATGGAAGCATTGTCAAATAAGAAATAATATGATCTAGTGTGGTGGCTTATGCCTGTAATCCCAGCATTTTGGGAGGCTGAGGTGGGAGGGTTGCTTGAGGTCAGGAGTTTGAGACCAGCTTGGGCAACATAGGGAAATCCTGTCTCTACAAAAAAATTAAAAATAGCTGGGAATGGTGGTGTGTGCCTGTAGTTCCAGCCATTTGGGAAGCTGAAAAACAAGTAAACAGAAAGAAATGATGTAAATATTGTTTAACCTTCTTCAAGTTACATTTGTATGGATATGTTATTAGTATGTGTTCCAAAATTATATGAGATTTATAAAATTCTGGCCAGGCACAGTGGCTCATGCCTGTAATCCCAGCACTTTGGGAGCCCTGGGCAGGTGGATCACCTGAGGTCGGGACTTTGAGACCAGCCTGGCCAACATGGGGAAACCCCATATCTACTAAAAATACAAAAAAATTCACCGGCTATGGTGGTAGACACCTATAAACCCAGCTACTTGGGAGGCTGAGGCAGGAGACTCAATTGAACCTAGGAGGCAAAGGTTGCAGTGAACTGAGATGGCACCACTGCACTTCAGCCTGGGTGACAGAGTGAGAGTTTATCTCAAAAATAAAATAAAATAAAATAAAATTCTGATATTATCAGTCATAATTATGCTTATTGTGTTAAATTTTGTAAGTCACACAGATTTTCTTATCAATTACATCTTTAACCAAGACCATTTTAAGCATTGTCCACATTTAATTGCTTAATGGTTATGTATTTACTGAAAGCTCTTTACAAGCAAGTACAATTCTAAAGTATTGTATCTTTAAGCAGATTGGCTCCTGGAAAGGATGGAAAGCACCCTGACAAAAACTCTTAAATACAGATTTCTGATTACTGTAGGCTCATTTGGACTGAGTAAGAATTCCCAGAACTCTAATGAAAAGAATGGCGGGTTTATAAAACTGCTAACTCAAGCAGGATAAGAATTAATTGAATACCAAAGAAATAGTCTGCCAGATTTTCATGTTAAAGCAGCCGATACCAAAATTGTTAAGATGCAATTTGAATGAGCTCTGTGGTCCAAGTCAAATTACCTATGATAACCCATTTAATAAGCAATGTTATGTACCTGAATTGGAGAAACAAAGTTCGTATTTAAGAGGATATAAATCCAGTGTTAAGCATGAATTAAGTACAAATCGTTCTTTGTGCAACTAAACCCTGTTAAATTTAATTTGTCTAAAGTTTTTCTTTTAACACTAATAAACAGCAAAGCCAGGATTTGAACCTGGCAGTCTGGTGCCCAAAACCCACTTTCTTAACCACTATGCCACAATGCCCCCAAATTATCAGGAGCACCTGTTAAATACACAGGCTGTTAAGAGTCCAGTGGTGATTTTGTCACCTTCTTGCACTTACTTAAGCCCTTGCCTCTTTCTGAGTGTCCATATCTTCATCTGTAAGGCAAAGGAGATGGACTAGATTTCTAGGGATCCTCCAGCCCTTCTGTGTGTGCTGTATCTTCACAACTGGACTAAACCAAAAACTAAACCTTTTATGATACAAGCTTTTATTGTCTGTAAGGAAGAACTTAATGGAGGCTTTCAAAGGTTATTAAGGACACAGTGTCCTGGGACAAAAAGCTGTAAACTAGAATACAACGTTCATTTCATTTGTCCTAGGAATGTATACTGAGCACCAGTTGGTGCTGGATTCGGTATTATCCACTGGATATCACAGTGAGTGGGAGCCACGCAGGCCCTTCCTCATGGAGCTAATAGCCTGGGTACAAGGGTCAGGCTAGGGGTGGGAGCCACCAAACAACACAGACTGAAGAATTACAGGGGAGATGAGACCGGGCGCGGTGGCTCACACTTGTAATCTCAGCACTTTGGGAGGCTGAGGCGGGCAGATCATCAGGTCAGGAATTGGAGCCCATCCAATATGGTGAAACCCCATTTCTACTAAAAAATACAAAAATTAGCTGGGCATGGTGGCACACACGTTTGGTCCCAGCTACTCGGGAGGCTGAGGCAGGAAAATCACTTGAACCTGGGAGGTGGAGGTTGCAGTGAGCCAAGATCATGCCACTACACTCCAGCCTGGATGACAGAGTGAGATTCCATCTAAAAAAATAAACAAAACAACAACAACAACGAAAAAAAAGGAGATGAGTGTGACGCCTGGGATGCCATGAGCAATCATAGCAATGGGATGTGGCCTTATGACGAGGATCAAAAGGACATGATTTTTATTTTGTGATCATGGCCAGCTCTGAAAGTTTGTTTTCTAGGACTGCTGAGGGCTCTGCATGAGAGAGACACAATGTTTTAGGCCACACTGCCTTTTCTTGACATCATATGTTTGCCCAGCCTACTCTCATTGCCCAAGTAGCAATGACAATAAGGCAAATAGACTCAGGGTGATATCTGGATTCCTGCTTCTCATTTCATCAATACTGCAAAACCGGCATGACAACCAGAAACACGACAGATGGACTGCAAGGGCTTTCCCCCTCTGAGCGGCCATGATTGGGTGCCTTTCCACTCAAAAAGGGACCAAAAGAAGAGTGGGCAAGGCTGACCAGGTGGGCCTGCAATGGGGAAGCAGCAGGCAGGAAGATGCTACAAATTGGAGCACTCCAGCCTGAGCTGCTTGGAGTTGGTCCTAATGTTGCCTGACTGCCCCATCAAAAGATGGTGAGGGGAGCTGGTGAAATGTAAATGCCTTCCATTTGTTCCACTCAGGGTGCCATTAGGAGCACACGGAAAGAATTTTGGTGTCAGATTTTTATCCAAAAAGCCACACTCACATAACGGGGTATTTTGCTTACATAATAACCTGCTTCTGATAGGATTTCCCTCGTATTTTTTTAAGCTCTCCTGCTTCAAGCCTCGCTCACAAAAGCAAGCTTGTCCAACCTGCGGCCCACAGGCCACACATGCAGCCCAACACAAATTTGAAAACTCTTAAAATATTATGAGATGTTTTTGTGATTGTTTGTTGTTGTTGTTCTGAGCTCATCAGCTATCATTAGTGTCAGTGTATTTTTTGTGTGCCCTAAGATAACTCTTCCAACGTGGCCCAGGGAAGCCAAACGATCAGACACCCCTACACAAAAGCAAAGCTTTGATTTCTTTTTATCCTCATCCTTTCTCTCTTTCTTCTTCATAACAATGGCAGCAGCTCCACTGCTAAGCTCCTACTGGGTGGCGATGCCTCCCAACTCTTGGTACTTCCAAACAACCCTTTGACATCAGTAACATCCTTCTCCCCTCGCAGCTGAGGCTGCAAAGATTCAGAGAAACAAACTCACTGATCCAAAACTTCATGCATCTGAGTAGTGGTCAATTGAGCGAGGATCTTTCTGAAACCACAGGCACCTACCAGCCCGTGACATACTGTTTCCCACCCCAATCATAAGTGCCACAGAAACTCGAAGACACTGGAATATTTATGGTTCTCCTCAGCTGATTCCATTTATAGTTCCTGGCCAGGCATGGTGGCTCATGCCTATAATTCCAGCACTTTGGGAGGCCAAGGCAGGCGGATCATCTGAGGTCAAGAGTTCAAGACCACGGCAAAACATTTCCTAGCTGAGCATGGTGGCGCACACCTGTAATCCCAGCTACTCAGGAGGCTGAGGCAGGAGAATCGCTTCAGCCCTGGGGGTGGAGATTGCAATGAGCCAAGATGGTGCCACTGCACTCCAGCCTGGGACAGAATAAGAGTGGATCTCAAAAAAAAAAAAAAAAAGTTCCTATGTTTAGTCACTCACTGCAAATGTTTTTTGTCTGTTTGTTTGTTTTTATTTTGTTTGCTTTTTGGGCTACAGACTGATTCTCACTCTGTCGCCCACACTGGAATGCAGTGGCATGATCTCGGCTCACTGCAACCTACGCCTCCCAGATTCAAGCAATTCTCCTACCTCAGCCTCCTGAGCAGCTGAGATTACAGGTGCCCACCACCACAACTGGATAATTTTTGTATTTTTAGTAGAGACAGCATTTCACCATGTTGGCCAGGTTGGTCTCGAACTCCTGACCTCAGGTGATCCCACCCACCTTGGCCTCCCAAAGTGCCAGGATTATTGGCATGAGCCACTGCACCCAGCCTACAGATGTTTTAACATTGGTTTGAGGATGCTTTTAAGTAGTCTTGTAGCTTCTCTAAAACATTTTGAATTTTCCCCAAAAAAGTAATTTTTCTGTTTTACTTGGGGCCAGAGTTTAGTTGTTGTTCTTATTTAATATATAGTGAGCTTTTTAAATGATTATCTTGTTGTTTTATTTAGTATCACGAAGAACTTGCTACATCCACTTCAAGGGAATAAAATGATACCAGAATAGATTTATGGAAAATGAAAACAGGAACTGGCAAAGTCAACGCTATTTCACAACTATTTGCTAAAAGAGTTTGCAACACTCAGATTTACTTGCCTTTTTAATTTTTTTTTCTTTTGTTGTTGTTGTTCTGCTTCAAATGAATGGTCTGAAATTAAGACATTTTGAATTTGCTAGAATGCCACGTGCCCAGCCCAGAGGAGGAGGAGAACTCTGAAAAAATTTAAGTTTTAGAAAATTGCATCTTGCATGAGGCCTGCCCTGCTCCCATTTCTCCTGAATTGGGAAGCTGATTTCTCTGCAACCCTCAACGAGCTTGAGTTGCCTCTTTAGAGAACAGAAAGAACAATATCCCCTTTTAAAGAGAAGCCACCCCTGCTATGGTATAGGGGCTAACCTTTGCTTGTTAATTCATGAACAAATGCTGGTGAACCTTTGGGCAAGCTGAAACATCTCTGAACTTTGGTGTCCTCACTTCTTTGACATTTCAGTGCCCAAGAGTTTTAAACTCTGGAGAGCCCAGTGAATGTAATTGTTATAACTGTCATCACAATCAACATGGAGAATATAACTTAATGTACAGGCACAATGCTAACGGCACCTCCCATGTTTAAATAAAGTATTTTCAACAAAAGTAATTCTAATCCAGTCCTGGCAAACACATCATCTATGGTAAGAGTTCATTTTTATGTGTGATTCCAGGAATTTGTGATGACTCAGTCAAGTCCTTGGCTTAAACTGGCCTTCAGTATGAGAGAGAAATAAAAAACTCCCTTTGTCATTCCTTCATTCATTCAACAAACCTAAGCATCCTCTCCCCATCCTCGTCTGCTTCCTGGGGTAAGGAATGAGATACACTGGGTGGTACTTCCCAGCAAGCAGGTGCTGACGTATCCCTCCTGACCCCCTCAGAGATCAGGAGGAGCCTCCTCCTTGGAAGGACACAGAGAGTTACCAAGCACAGAGAAGTGAGGTAACCAGGGCAAAGGGAATGTACTTTTCTAATTTTCAGCTGGGAAGCAACGGGGTGAAGGAGAAAATGAACATGCACTCTTTGGGATTATACAGCAGGGTGCTTATACTGAGCTTGTCATTTCACAGCTCCAGCCTCTTAACCTCTGTAAGTCTCAGTTTCTACATCTGTAAAATGGGGATGTTAGTCATTCTTACAGATTTATTGGGAAGATTAAATGAAGTAAGCACTGTCTGTCATGTAATAAGCACTGTATCTGTACGGAAGAGTGGGCCTATAAATCATGGGTAACACCATGGCCTGCTGTAGCCTCGGTTGTAAATACCGATGCAGGCACGGGCAACATGAGCCACTAGTGTCTTCCAAAGCAGTGGGGACAATAGCACATGAGCCCACTGTCCAGCGCCCTCTTACTGTTGCATTTTTTTGGTATCTCTCTGCCTCTCTTCCCAACTCTGAAGATCATTCTAGGCATCATTTGCCTCCCACACAAAGAATCCTCTTCATGTCTTCATTCTGCCTTTTTCTGCAAGTCCTTTTCCAAAAGTTACCAGACAAGGGCACCCACCCTTACCTTCAGGGAGCCCCACTCACAGTTCCCCATGGGTGCTGTACCTCAAGCCCCCTGCATCTCTCTCCTGTGTTGCAATGCTGCCTCTTCTGATCTCATCGCCTTTAACCCTTCTCTTATCCCAAACTCTCCATCTCTATAATCCACAGAGTTTATCAAGCCTCTCATTTCTAATTTCTGAAATGGGGTACACATCCCATGTGGGGTGGTCAACCTGATCCATTGAATACAAAAAGACAACCTTAGGTTATTGTCTCTATTGTATTGTATTGTATTAATTTTTGTGTTTGTTTGTTTTTATAGAGATGGGGTCCCACTGTGTTGCCCAGGCTGGTCTCAAAAAACACTATTGGGCTCAAGCAAGCCTCCTGCCTCAGCATTCCAAAGTACTGGGATTGCGGTCTTGATCGACTACACCCAGCCTCATCTCCATTTTAAAGACAAGGAAACTGCAACGGGGCAAAGTAGTCCGAGCTAGTTAGGAAGCTAAAAGGCAGAAGGATTGCTTGAGCTCAGAAATTCGAGGCTGTAGTTTTCTATGACTGTACCTGCGGATAGTCACTGAACTCCAGCCTGGGCAACATAATGAGACTCTCATCTCTTAAAAAAAAAAATGGAGTGCCAGGTGCGGTTGCTCACGCCTCTGATCCCAGCACTTTGGGAGGCTGAGGCGGATGGATCACCTGAGGTCAGGAGTTCGAGACCAGCCTGACCAACATGGAGAAACCCTGTCTCTACTGAAAATACAAAATTAGCCAAGAGTGGTGGCACATGCTATAGTCCCAGCTACTCAGGAGCTGAGGAAGGAGAATCCCTTGAACCCAGGAGGTGGAAGTTTCCATGAGCCGAGATCATACCATTGCACTCCACCCTGGGCAATAAGAGTGAAAAAACTCTGTCTCAAAAAAAGAAAAAAGATGGGGAAACGGAGGTATTTGCCTGTGGAAACGCAGCTGTTAAATGTCTGAGTTTGTGCTATTAGAGTTATTCTGGTATCACAATACCACAAAACATATGCATAATTTATTAACAAATGTATAAAAATGGGGATGAGGTGCTCCAAATATATTTTTTTGTTAGATTTGTGTGATTTTAAAAGTTTGGATTAAATTTAAATTCTTTATCTTGACTGGATGCAGTGACTCATGCCTGTAAACCCAACACTTTGGGAGGCCAAGGCAGAAGGATCACTTGAGTTCAGGAGTTCAAGACCAGTCTGGGCAACTTAGGAAGACCTCGTCTCTACAAAAAAAAATCAAAAAGTTAGCTGGCATGGTGGTGCATGCTTGTAGTCCCAGCTACTTGGGAGGCTAAGGTTGGGGGATCACTTGAGCCCAGGAGATAGAGGCTGTAGTGAGTTGTGATCACACCAGTGTACTTCAGCCTTGACAAAAGAGCGAGACCCTATCTCAAAAAAAATAATAAAAGATTATGTATCCTGGCCTTCCAGAGTTATTATTACATTCTGGCTCCTGCCCACCTCTCCCTCTTGTAGCCACTTTCCCCTCTTACAGAATCATGAAGTTTCATGCCTCCAGGTCTTTCCTGGTGCTATTACCTCTACCCAGATGCCCTTCCCTCAGGTAAGCTCAGGTGAGATTTGAACTGAAAGGGGAATTTTGTTTTATAATGAGAAACTCTATATTGTCTAGAGAACGCCTTCTAAGTTATCTGATTGTGATTCCAAGGGAGCTATTCTACAACTCTGGAAATTATAGATAACTGATAGTGATGCAAAATAATTCTTGTTTATGGATATGTGAATTCTATTTTATCCACAAAGGTTTCCATTGATTCCTCTTCCACTGTAAAGGAAGCTAGTTTTGTTTTTGTTTGCATATTCATTTCAATATTTCTCATGTATACACGTGCTAGTTCTTCAGATTATCCTTTGAACTGGTTATAATACCTGCCTTATTCTCTCATTAATTAATAAGTTAAGTAAAACCTTTAACATGTGTTTAATTTCTACTAATGTGAAAGTCATGACGTTAAGCCAAGAATGGTAGCTCACACCTGTAATCGCAGCACTCTGGGAGGCTGAGGTGGGAGGATCACTTGAGACCAGGAGTTTGAGACCAGTCTGGGCAACATAGTGAGTCCCCATCTCTATTTTAAAAAAAGAGAGAGAGCGAAAGAAGCAGCAGCAGCAGCAGAAGGAGTAGGAGGAGGAGGAGGAGAAGCAGAAGGAGAAGAAAGGGAAGGAGAAGAAGGAGGAAGAGGAGGAGAGAGGAGGAGGAGGAGGAAGAGGAGAAGAAAGAAAGTCCTGATGTTATCCTTGTTTGGAAATGATTCTTTAACAGACTGAGGTCTGACCCAGAGCCCATGATCTCTGCTCTTCTCCCCTTCATGCAGCAAACCTTCAGTCAAAACCTACATAGTGTTGGACCCTGTGTTGGGTGCTAGGTATTTTCAATGAGTCAGGCATGGTTTCTGCAACCAGAACAACTCCCACCCACGATAACGGGGAGGCATAATGACAGAGACTGTTTGCCTAGATAAAGGGAAGGATAGAAGCTGGGAGCAAAGTGAGAAGTCTCCATCCCCAGTTGGAAACACAGAAGGAGTTTTCGGAGAATCAAGGTAATAATTAATATAATGAATTAATCCCATTACAACACATTCTAAAACTCTATTCAAAACCACTGGACAAAATATAATTTTATGTTGCATATTACTTGAATTAAGTGAACTAAACCTTGGCAACATCTGGTTTCTTATGAGATATGTAATAATACTTGACCTGCACTGTATTTACAATAATGCTGTATCCTATTCCAAACAGCATAGTTCAGGGTTTCCAAATCCCATGGGCAGAACTGATTAGCTGGAGTTATTTAAACAATGTCAATCATCAAACAGCCATCCCTATGGAAAGGAAAATACATGCATATATAACAGTGGATCCAGAAGACTTTTCTGGACACGAGGCAAAACGAATGACAGCATATATTTGTCTCTCGACCAAGTAGAGTGATTTTATTCATCTTTGTATTTCTTGCCCAATTCATTTATTCATTCATTTATCTACCATTCATTAATTCTAAAGTCTGCACAGCTAGGGTCCATAGGAACTTGGGAGGATATAATGATGAAAGAAAGGCATAGTTCTTGTCCTTAGAAGGTTTAGTCCTCTCACTAGGGCCAGGGCCCAAATATAAATACCCAGAATGCAATTCAATCATGTTGTAAATAGGTTAAATTCAACCTGCCATGGGAAAAAAAGAAGGTAATAACTTGTGAGATAGGAGGTGGCCCATGATGAGGCAGATAAATTGTTTCTACCAAAGGGAAGACACAAGACTTGGCTAAGCTTGAAAAATCTGAAAAGACAGGTCACTCCCACTTTTAGGAGTATGTATGTCATTAAACGTATAATTGTTATTAAAGACTGTCATTAAAATATAATTTTTGAAGGGCTAGAAACATGACTTTCCAAAAAAAAAAAAAGGAAGAAAGGAAGAGCACATGGTGGCTCACTCCTGTAATCTCAGCACTTTGGGAGGCCAAGGTTGGTGGATCCCTTGACTCCAGGAGTTCAAGACAAGCCTGGGCAACATAGCAAGACCCCATCTCTACTTTAAGAAGCAAAACCAAACAAAACATGACTTTTCTACGTATATAAGACAAAATAAACAAGTATCAACAATTTTAATCAACTCTTCAATTAATAAGACATTAAAACCAGTTCAAATGAGAACTTAAGGAGCTAGGTATATGTGGGCAGTGTAATTGTATTAGTCCGTTCTCATGCTGCCAATAAAGACATGCCGGAGACTAGGTAATTTATAAAGGAAAGATTTAATTGACTCAGTTCAGCATGGCTGGGGAGGCCTCACAATCATGGCAGACCGTGAAGGAAGAGCAAAAGCACGTCTTACATGCAGCAGGCAAGAGAACATGTTCAGGAAACTGCGCTTTTGAAAAACGTTGGCTCTCATGAGACTTATTCACTACCATGAGAACAGTATGAGAAAAACCCACCGCCATGATTCAATTTCTTCCCACCAGGTCCCTCCCATGACTTGTGGGGATTATGGGAGCTACAGTTCAAGATGAGATTTGAGTGGGGACACAGCCAAACCATATCAGTATTTAAACAAAACTCACAGAGTTCACACTGCCTGCATTGACTTCCATGATATTTCAACAAAGTGAGCAGTGGATTCATTCAGTGGGCTTTCAGGGGTCAATTATAGAACAGTGGTGGGACTATCAGAATAAGCTGAGTGACAAATCTCACTAAGCTGCCTCTTCCCCAGATCTTTGAGAAGACACATCCTGCATAGATAAGGACCAGGCAAGTGTTTTTCGGAAACACGAAGACATTTGTCATGACAAACAAGTAGGTTGGAGGATGGGGGAGATGGGCGGAGCACTATGAAGAAGTGTGTGAGTTGTGTTAAGAAGCATGCAGATTCTCAATTCTGGACTTGGATGAAAGCAAAAGATACTCCCAGAGGGGTTTAAGCCAGAGAGACACATGGTCAACTCTGCATATAAGCAGGACCATGTTGAGGAACAGATCAGAGCTGGAAGATTAGAATCAGAGAATCAATGGGAGACATGAGAACAATTCATAGCAGGATGATGAAGGATTATGTTTCAGAGAAATAGTGAAGTAGCAGCATTCAGAGTCAGTAACCAACTCATGTGGGGAGTGAAAGAGCAGAAAAGTTGAGAATCTTGCTCAGTTCTAACGTGGGTGTCTGAACAAGGTGGTGCCATCAAAAAAAAAAAAATAGGACCTGGTTTAGGGAAATGGGTTAAAGATTATGAATTTAGTTCTAAATATAGTGAGCATAATTGGGCTGAGAAATTTCAGTGAACAGGGTGGGACCCAGAAGGTCCACTGGGTCTTTGTTTCCATGGTGAAACTACCTTAGAATAAGTTGTTCTTAAAAGTATTTGTAGAAGCAACACATCTGAGGATCTCACCACAACAATTCTGGCATAACTGAAGCTTCCACCATCCTTCTACTGAAATATTTGTGAAGAACTGAATACCTACTGTGTGTCAGGCCTGTGCTGGGATGCAGAGGTGACCAGACAAGTTCTTTGTCCTCTAAAAGCTCATAGTATCTGAGCCTGAGAAAGTTAACAAGAGTAGATAATAATGGGGGTTGGGGTGGGGGATGCAAGTAATAGAAAAGAAGAGCCCACCCAACTCCTGGGTAACAGGCAACCCCTTCTCCAGGAATACAAGGTCAACAGGCCACACAGGTTATACGCTTCATCTGATAAAAGAAGTCACTCACAGGAGGAAGAGGAGAAAGTAACTAAAAATAACGTGGTTTCTGATTTGGGTACATTGCAACATTCTTTGGGTTGTTTTAAGGAACAAGTGACTGTGTTCTTTCAGGAAGAACTTGGAAATCAGCAAGAATAGATGATTTGAGTCGTGAAATGTTTGAAGCCTAATCCAGGCTTCTAGAAATCCTTCAGACACTGCTCCTCCCTAAGCGGAAAACAGAACCTAATTTTTCTTCTCCCCTCTCTCTTCTTCCCCTGTCCCAATTCTCTCTCTCATATATTCTTCCCTCTCTCTAGAAAGCAGTTGCAAAGAAATAATTTTATTTCATCCCTTTACTCTCCAGTCAATGGCACTGTGTCACCAAAGTTTCAGGTTTAACATCAAAACCCTTTATTTTTTTTTTCCATGCTGCACTGAAAAGTCTACATAGTTTTTTCAAAAGCCCTTATTATAAGGCAATAAGACTCCCCAATTACACACTTTTCAATCTTTCAAAAGTTGTCCCGTCCATGAAGCTTCTTCCCAAGGGGACATGATCCCCCTTCCTTGAAGCTCCCATAGTGTTTAACATGCATCTTTTTCTCTTTCTGCTTTTATATCGATGACCTACATGGACAATAACCTTCACTGCTGCTTTCCTAGTGCCTGACATAGTTACAGGAACATTCTTCCACAGATGTAGGAATTTGTCCGCTATATCCTCAGCTCCTATCACAGTGCCTAGTAACTAGCAGGCTGTTAATAGCAAACAAATACATAAACATAAACTCTACTTTTTCCCCATGATCAACAGGTAGGAAGGAGATGAGTCTTTACTCTATGGTTCTCCTTATTTGCCCAGACCCTTGCACTCAGCTTAGTTTACTCTTTTGCACATGGTTAGTACCGGGTATACATTCCAAAAATTATTTTGGTGAGAAATTCTGTTTCTTTGCAACTTTTACATAAATCTAAAACTTTTGCAAAATACAAATTGAGTAAAGTGATCAATTTGATCTTCCTTGGGAATTCATCTTCTGCCAGCGAACCACTAGAGCACTTGGCAAGTTCTTTTTTATAGCTCTTTCCATTGAGAACTCTACCTTTCATTTAACAAGTAAATACATTTATCTGAAAAACATTTGTATAGCACTTACTACGCACCAAGGACCATTCTAGGTCCTTTCTAAATATCATTCATTGACTCCTCATAATATTCCTATGGCAGTAGTAATCTATTTCTACAAATAAAAAAATTGAGGCATAGAGAAGTTAGGTAATAGTCATCAGGAGACATAAAACAGCACCAAGTCTGTTCATCATAGGTTGTAATTCCTTTTCTGGGACTTCTTTTTTCTTAAGCTGAGGAATAGCTTCATTCCCCTTTGGTCTGAACAAGACAGTGTGTGGGGTTCTGTCACTGGAGAAATACTGAACAAAGGCAACATTGTATAGTTGAGAGGGAGAGGCTCCCAGGGTTGCTTTCCCTGGACATGTCAAGGAAGAAAGAATGATCTTTCCATTCTTCTGTACCTGAAACCAGCTTCATGTTCATCTTCAGCTACTGAGCCCAAGTCAAAGTCTAGCCTAGCTGACAGGTCAAGTCACTACTTTGTTCTTTTCTTTTTGAGATGGAGTCTCACTCTGTCGCCCAGGCTGGAGTGCAATGGCGTGATCTCGGCTCACTGCAACCTCCAGTTCCCGGGTTCAAGTGACTCTCCTGCCTCAGCTTCCCGAGTAGCTGGAATTACAAGCGCCCACCACCATGCTCAGCTAATTTTTGTATTTTTAGTAGAGACGGGGTTTCACCATGTTGTTCAGGCTGGTCTTGAACGCCTGACCCCAGGTGATCCACCCACCCAACTTGGCCTCCCAAAGTGTTGGTGAGCCACCACACCCAGCCATCACTACTTCATTCTTTCTGGTAAGATAGAGAGATGACACCACATATACTATATGTTTTTCTAATTTTCTGGGACAGCTTGTCCATTCTCAAATGTTTTCACTACCTCCTCTATGCTGGCCACTCCCCGCAAACTATGTCTGCAGGCTTCTCTTCTGAGATCCAGGCCTGCATATCCCTCTGCCTTGTTATACCACCACGTGAAGGACCACCATCCCCTGGCCACTTAAGCCATCCCTGTGGTCACCCATGCTACCTTTGTATTATCCCCTGCTCCTTTACAGACTCTCTTTCCTGCCACATCAACTCATTTGCAAGGTTCAGATGCTTCTCTTTCCGACTTGCAGCCTACGATCTTCTTTTTCTCCTTTCTGAAGTAAATTCTACACCTTGTTCCACCTGGTGGGTTTCTGTTTTTACATAGCTCATTCCAGATATCTGCTCCTCTTGGGAACCTAGGTTGCAGATAAGTTGCTTTGCACTGACTGTCAAGTTCACCAATTCCCAATGCCACAAGCTTACTTACAAGTCTGGTCTAAAATGAATCTGTTAGCCAGACATGGTGGTGTGTGCCTGTAGTCCCAGATACTCAGGAGGCTGAGGTGAGAGGATCACTTGAGCCCAGGAGGTCGAGCCTGCAGTGAGCCAAAACTGTACCACTGCACTCCCTCCTGGGCAACAAAGCAAGACCCTGTCTCTAAAAATAAAATTTAGGCCAGGCATAGTGGCTTACACTGGTAATCCCAGCACTTGGGGAGGCCGAGGAGGATGGATCACCTGAGATCAGGAGTTTAAGATTAGCCTGGCCAACATAGTGAAACCCCATCTCTACTAAAAGTACAAAAAATTAGCTGGCTGTAGTGGTGGGTGCCAGTAATCCCAGCTACTTGGGAGGCTGAGGCAGGAGAATCGCTTGAACCCAGGAGATGAAGATTGTAGTGATCCGAGATCATGCCACTGCACTCTAGCCTGGGCAACAGAGAGAGACTCTGTCTCAAAAATAAATAAATAAAATTAAAATTAAATTGTAAAATAAAATGAATCTTAACAACTTTTCTCAAAAGCTATTTTAATTGACAACTGCACAGACTTAAATATATAATTAGATGAGTTTTGACAAACATAAACACTCGTGAAGTAAATATCTCAATCAAGAATTAGAATACTATCATCAGCACAGAACGTTTACTCATGCCTCTTCCAGTCAATCCCCACCCCACCCCATAAGTAACCATTGTTCTAATATTTCTCACCAAAACCTCAACTTGTGTGACCTCAATTTTATATAAATGGAATCATGCAATATTCTTTTCTTCATTTTGGTCTGGCTTCTTTCACTCAACATTTTTGTAGTTTGATCCATGCTGTTTTCTATCTCAGTAGTTTCTTCTTTTTCGTTGCTGTGTAGTATTCCATGGTATGAATATATAGTAGTTGGTTTGTCCGTGCTCCTGCTTATAGACATTTGGGTTGTTTCCAGTTTCATGCTACTATGAATAAAGCTGCTGAAAATACTCTTTCATAAGTCTTTTATGAGCGTATGTTTTCACTTGTCTTAGGTAAACATCCCCTGAAATTGTCTGACCTTGCTACTACCAAGTTATTGAACTCATTTTCTATCTCAAATATTTTCATTGTTTCTCCACAGCTTAGAGTTGCGGTCCATTTTTTTTTTTTTTTTTTTTTTTTTTTTTTTTTTTTTTTTTTTTTTTTTTTTTTTTTTTTTTTTTTTTTTTTTTTTTTTTTTTTTTTTTTTTTGAGATGGAGTTTTGTTCTTGTTGCTCAAGGTAGAGTGCAATGGTGCAATCTTGGCTCACTGCAACCTTCACCTCCTGGGTTCAATTCTCCTGCCTTAGCCTCTTGAGTAGCTAGGATTACAGGCATGTGCCACCATGACCAGCTAATTTTTTATATTTTTAGTAGAAGCGGGATTTCACCATGTTAGCCAGGCTGGTCTTGAGCTCCCGATCTCAGGTGATCTGCCCATCTCAGCCTCCCAAAGCACTGGAATTACAGGTGTGAGCCACCACGCACAGCCCAGTCCAAGTTTTTAAGGACCACCCTCCCAATAAAACCGTGAGGGAGCCCTAATGAACCCCAATACTCAGAGGAGCCAAGAGACTTGCCCAGGGTTGCTGCCCAAGGGACAAAACAGGACTTGAAAATAGTTTCTGAGCCCAGGCCTACCTCTTTCCCTTCTGGGAAGAAGAATGCTGCCAAAAGATGGGTGTTTGGGGAGCAGTGTCAGCCCAATTCTACCATTGCCAGCTCCTTCAGATTTGCCCACTTTTTCGCTTTTCCTCCCACCAGTGTTTCAGGGCCCTTGAGCCAGCCTAGCAGTCCAGGTTCTACAAGGGGCAAGAACTCCAAGCCCAGCATCTATTTATCTGCTTTGTCTTCTTCTTACTACCCATGCAAGTAGATACTGACTGGTTTGCTATGCATATTCCCGCATTCTTTGATAATCCTGCCCCGGAGAAGAGGGAATAGATACTTGAGCCAGTGAACTATAGTTGACATGATGCCAGAATCAATCCAAAGGAAACCTTTGTGTATCATTTTACACCAGATTCAGGGACACAAAGACGAGCAAAGTCCAGTCATGAGCTTCAGGGCACTCACAGCTCAGTGAAGGCAGAAAGATGAGGAAATACTGCAAACAAGACAGGCCTTGGCACTAGCTGTTAATGGGGAAGGGAGACTCCCTTCCTGGAGGAGTTAAGACGAAGTTTTCTTGGAGGTGACAGCATTTGTGATAATCCTTGAAAATTGATTTGTTAAATTTCTCCACTTGGAGACAGAGTAGTGTGAGCAAAATCCTAGAGGTGGCCAAGTTCAAAAAAGACGATGGAGGCAGTGACCAGGAGAGTGTGGCTGGAGCTGAAGGCTCATTCAAGTCAATAGTGGGAGACAGCGGGGTGAGGTTGGCCGATGATTTGGACCAGGTCACTGAGAGTCCCAAATGCTGGCCTCCATAGAGCTTGACTTTTCCTGATGGGATCATTAGGCAGATCCATGCTTTGGAAAGATGTTAGAGAGTTGAGAAGATGGGGTTTAGAGAGAAAAAAGGAGTGAAGTGCCCCCACAAGAAAAGTTCAGGTGAGAGATGACACAGGCTTAGATGGCAGAGACCGTGGTGAAAAGTCACAAAGTCACTTTTCCCAGCAGAGAGAAAGTGATGTTTTTAAGAACAGTGTTAGCAAAGCAGGAAAGAAAAGGACTCCAAGGCTGGGCACTACTGGGGGCAGCCCCAAGGACAGAAGTCCTCACCACAGAAAGTGGTAGCATGGGACCAGCTTGAGATAAGCGGTGATGGAGATGTGGTCAGGGCCCGCTCCAGGGAAACCTGTACAAGCATGGAAGGTGAGCACACTTCCTCACTGGCCCCAAAGCAGCAGGCCTGGCAAAGCCAGCTAGAATGATCTGTGTGTGTGTGTGTGTGTGTTCGAGACAGTCTCACCCAGGCTGGAGTGCAATGGTGTGATCTTGGCGCACTGCAATCTCCACCTCCTGGGTTCAAGTGATTCTCCTGCCTCAGCCTCCCAAGTAGCTGGGATTACAGGCAAGAACCACCACACCCGGCTAATTTTTGTGTTTTTTGTAGAGACAGGGTTTCACCATGATGGCCAGGCTGGTCTCGAACTCCCTTCCTCAAGTGATCTGATTGCCTTAACCTTCCAAAGCGCTGGTATTACAGGCATGAGCCACCATGCCCAGCCTCTGTTTTTATGTTTGTTTGGTTTTTAAGCCTGCTTAAACAGTACCTCAGACTCCCGGGAGCCAAAATAAAGGGAGTTTCTCTTGAGTTCAGTCAACCACTGAAACAAAAATTAAAATTAGGAGGAAATACTCTTCCCCTCCTCACAACCCCTCTTTTAGCGGAGAGGGTGACAGCCAGAGACCAGGGAAACCCAAGTTTCAAGGTCACCACTTAACTATGAGATCTTGAAAAAGTCGCTTTCCACTTTCTCTGTGATCCTCAGTTTCCTCATCTTTGGAATGCCTGCCTAACCAACCTCACAGGCTTATTAGGAGGATCAAGGTGAATGCAGTTTCAGAGTATAGAGTACTATTCAAATATAACATACTCTCTTTCTCATTATTATATATACGCTGCCTACCAAGAGGGGAGAGTGAATGACCTGATCCGATCATCTTTTTTTTTTTTTTTTTTTTTGAGAGGGAGTCTCGCTCTGTTGCTTAGGCTGGAGTACAGTGGCGCGATCTCAGCTCATTGCAACCTCCGCTTCCCGAGTTCAAACGCTTCTCTTGCTTCAGTCTCCCGAGTTGCTGGGACTACAGGTACCAGCCACCACGCCTGGCTTACTTCTGTATTTTTAGTAGAGAAGGGGGTTTCACCCTGTTGGCCAGGATGGTCTTAAACTCCTCACCTTGTGATCCACCCGCCTCAGCCTCCCAAAGTGCTGGGATTACAGGCGTGAGCTACCGTGCCTGGCTGACCTGACCATCTCTTTAATTACACCAGCACCCAGAAAACGTAAAACTACCTTTTCTTGATCCTATTTTGCCCAAGAAAATTTAAATGCACTTCTCTGCCCATAGCACTTTCACAAATACGGTGAATATCCTAAAACACACCAGACTTTCTGTAACAAGTGTGGCAAGCACCAAGTGACACAGAATGAGATGGGCAAAGACTCTCTGTATGCCCAGGGAAAGAAGTGCTATAACAGGAAGCCAAGTGGCTATCATGGGCAGACAGAGCTTTTTCAGGAAAAAGGCAAAAAGTCCAAAGAAGACCGTGCTGAGGCGTGAGTGCCTTGAACTTAGCTGCAAATCTAAGACAGTGCCGGCTATGAAGAGATGCAAGCATTTTGAACTGGGAGGGGATACAAAGAAAAAGGGCCCGGCGGTCCAGTTCTAAGTGGCATCTTTTGTTTTAAGATAAAGAAAGCTTGAGTTTATGTTCACTTCAAAACAACAAAAAGAGGAAATATAAATGCCTAGTGTCTATTGACCCAGAAGCATGACAAGTTTTACTGCATTTTTCTCAGTAGCAATTGTCCATAAAAAGAACCATGTCCCCTGGCTTGAGGGTTTTAAGCAAGTCTTACTTATTTTTTTCTCTTAAAGAACCTCTAAGGATTTCTGCAAACACCAAATACCCTTGACTTCTTTTACTTCCTATTAATTATCCACAAAAAAATAATTCTGACTAGTATAATAATAGGTTATAACATTATGGAGAACATGGAACATTCATTCAGACAAACATTACTAGAGGATTCAGATAGAGCACGGAACGTGAAGCCAAAGGAACCTCACAGGCTCCCCATCTTATCCTTTGATAGGGGCTCATGCCCCAAGGGGCATTCTGATGGAAAGGTGCTTTTCGCATCAAGGGGGCACACTTCTCACAAAGAAAGAAAACCAGACCATGAGCTGGGGGTGGAAAGTTGTTGGCCATGTCTGTAGCATGGATCTGCTGAACACATACACCCTCCGCTGTTACCTCCGCTAAAAAGACTCTATGGTCCATTCTCATGGGAACTAAACAAGATTCCTACATTCCAGGAGTTTGTAGAGTCCCTCCAAGTTACTGCAAGGCAAACCACTGACCATATAGCGCTGCTCAGAAGGGTCTTAGTTGTGGGAATTTCCTGTTTGATTTTATTTTCAATCAACAAGAATGTGACTTCATTACTTCAACATCAATTCAGTAAGATTATTTTGCCTCTTTGTGTCAGATACACTGCCATTAGCCCTGCAGAAATCAGATCTATCCAACGCTGCCTGCAGCACAGTGCTTACGGCCCACTGTCTTAGAATGACAGAGTTGAAGAACAAAATGTGACTATTGAGAGATTTCACACTTTGGAATGCTGCATGTCTAACATGGTTTTTTTTTTTCCACTTGTTTGTTTGGCTCACGGTTACTCTTTTTCCAATCCAGAATGAATTAGAAATTGAGAAAGAATCAGGTTAACACAACTCATGCAGACAGAGAAGCTGGTCAATGAGAACTCCCAACAGCACGTGGAGCTGCGACCTTCTGTCCTGCTACCTACGGTGGTCAGATTAACCTAAACCCATCAGAAAGCTGACCATCATTAGCCAGCTCAACAAAGGCTTCAGCTTGCAACATAGGAAAATGTAGAGCAAAAAATACTATGATAAAAAGAATTAGGAGAGATTCAAGGAAAGAAATGTAAAGAGGGCATTCAGTAAACAGGCTTGCAAATGCACATGAAGGACACACAAGGGAATCCTTTTCAAGGCTGAATTGGTGACTAGATCAATTTTTACTCTCCCTTAGAAAAACTGGCATTGATTAGTGAGTATGACTGTATGGGCTATTTGGAGCTTTAGTTTTCATTCCAAGAAACTGGCAGCGTCTCTCACCATGGATCTCCCCAAATTGATGGATGGTAGCAATTATGTGGAGCTATTTATGTAATGTGTTGTAATAGCAGCACACGTTGGCTGTCACTTTGACCCAGACAACCCTTTGCCCAACTATAAAGAAACCCCATCACAGAGCCGCCTTCAACAAGGGGCCAAGAAAAAAAAAAAAAAAAATCTCTTCATCCCACTCCCTGCCTCTCAAGGAAATAGAAATTTTAAAAGCCTTCGAGAAAATAAGGCCCCTTTGGTAGGAAGACAAATTAATTGGCCTTTGTGGTTTATCAGTCTATCTGGGCATGTATATTTCTGCCCATTCCTATAGCAAACAAAGGTTATTAAAGACTAAACAAGCTTCTTTCACTCAGTGGATGTTTAACGACTTTTCACATTAAGCCCACATCACTGGTCTTGTCTGCAGGGAGATGCAAAGGTGAAATAGAGCCTTGGTGCTTAGGAAGCAAAGTGCCTGATGTCCTTAAGATGAGAACAGCAATAATAATCACAGCTTTCATGTACTGTGTACCAGGCACTGTACCAGGTGCTTCAACACATGATCCCTTATAACACTCAGGTAGGATCATCTCCCCTCCTGGGCTCTTAACTCTTCTCACTGATCTCTGTTTTTGTTTGTTTTTGTTTTTGAGACAGGGTCTCACTTTGTCTCCCAGGCTGGAGTGCTCACTGCAAACTCAGCCTCCCAGGCTCAGGTGATCCTTCTGTTTCAGCCTCTTGAGTAGCTGGGACCAGGCATGCACCATCATGCCTGGGTAATTTTTCACGTTTTTGGTAGAGACAGGGTTTCACCATGTTGTCCAGGCTGATCTCGAACTCCTATACTCAAGAGATCCACCCACCTCAGCCACCCAAAGTGCTGGAATTACAGGCATGAACTATACACCCAGCCTCTCACTGATCTCTTTACTCTTCTCTGAACACTGGATGTGCTCCTGCCTCAGTATCTGGCACTGTTTTCTCCGAGGATCATTCTTTCCCCAGATATCCAGGTCTCACTCCCTCACTGCATGCAGGTTTCTGCTCCAATATCACTGTATCTGGCATGCCTTCTCTGATCACTGCAGATAAACTAGCAATGTCTTTACCTCACTCCATGTATTTGTCTTCAGTGACCTTGTCACTCCTGATAAATTAAATATCCATTTGAAATTTATCTGGAATCAGGTAGTGGTGATGGTTGCACAACTTTGTGATATACTAAAAACCTCTGAATTATACACTTTCAAAGCGTGGAATTTATAGTATGTGAAGTTTATCTCAACATAGCTATTTAATAAAATAGAATAAAAGTTGTTACGATCTTTCTCTCCCTCCAGGAAACAAATAAGAGCTGTTTTTGTTTTGTTTTGATTTTGATTTTTTTAAAACAAGTTCTCACTCTGTCATACAGGCTAGAGTACAGTAGTGCTATCTTAGCTCATTGCAACTTCCACTTCCCAGGCTCAAGCAATCCTTCCACTTCGACCTCCCAAGTAGTTGAACTACTGGTCCATATTACCATGCCCAGCTAACTTTTTGTAGAAATGGGGTTTTGCCATGTTGGCCAGGCTGGTCTCGATCTCCTGGACTCAAGTGATCTGCCCATCTTGGCCTCCAAGAGTGGTGGAATTACAGGCATGAGCCACCAGGCCCAACCTGTCTTATCTATTTTCTTGAGGCCTAGAGAATCTTGAGCACAAAGCAGGTACTCAATAAATATTTGCTGAATGAATGAACATGTGAGAAGAAACCTTGAAAACTAAAACAACATTGAATAGCTACAAGGATGTTAGTGTTTTTATTCCACGGATGATAGGTTTCTTTTAGAAGTCAGAGCAAGATAACTTCTGGCACAGTTTGTCTGCTTCTCGAAGAATTATTTGGGCTTCTAGACTTTCTTCTTTTTTTTAATTCTATTTTTTTTTTTTTAGTCAACTGCAATGTCATCAAGCTGAGAAGTAAAAAGAACATCACATCAACAGAATCAAGGATTAAAAAAAATAAAACCTTATGATCATTTCAATAGATGCTAAAAATTTCAATAAAATCCAACATTGCTTTATGATAAAAGCTCTCAACAAACAGGGTATAGAAGGAATACCTCAACACAATAATGACAGATAGGACAAGCCTACAGCTAATATCATACTGAATGGGAAAAAACTGAAAGCATCTCCACTAAGATCTGGACCATGGCAAGTATTCCCACTTTCACCACTTTTATTTAACATAGTACTAGAAGTCCTTGCCAGAGTAATTTGGCAAGAGAAATAAATAAAGGGCATCCAAATTGGAAAGGAGGAAGTCAGATTATTCTTGTTTGCAGATGACACAATCTTCTATTTGAAAAAACCTTTAGACTCCACCAAAAACTCTTAGAACTGATAAATGAATTAGTGAAGTTACAGGACACAAAAGTCAACATAGAAAAATCAATAGTGTTCCCATACA
The DNA here is from genome assembly GCA_004027715.1 of Plecturocebus donacophilus. Taxonomy (NCBI): domain Eukaryota; kingdom Metazoa; phylum Chordata; class Mammalia; order Primates; family Pitheciidae; genus Plecturocebus; species Plecturocebus donacophilus. The sequence continues at coordinate 21,459 of PVKP010003611.1, read as the reverse complement.
CTAACAGCAATCAATCTGAAAAAGAAATCAAGAAAGCAATGCCATTTACAATAGCTGCCTCGTTCCACATACACACATGCGCGTGCGCGCACGCGCGCGCGCACACACACACACACACACACACACACACACACACACACACAAAATCTTAGGAATAAATTTAACCAAAAAAGTAAAAGATGTCTCATTGATTAGAGAAATTAAAGAGGACAGGAAAAAATGTAAAGATATCCTACGTCCATGGATTGAAAGAATATTGGTAAAATGTGTACATTACCCAAAACAATCTACAGATTTAATGTAATCTCTATTAAAATACCAGTGACATTCTTTACAGAAAGAGCAAATAATAGTAAAATTTATTTTTTATTTTTTTTAATCTTTTTTAAATTGTACTTTAGGTTCTGGGGTACATGTGCAGATCATGCAGGATTGTTGCATAGGTATACACATGGCAATGTGGTTTGAGGCCTCCAACCCCTGTCACCTATATCTGGCATCTCTCCCCATGTTATCTCTCCCCAACCTCTCCACCCCTCTGTTGTCCCTCCCCTGACCCCCTCTCTCAATAGACCCCAGTGTGTGATGCTCCCCTCTCTCTGTCCATGTGTTCTCATTGTTCAACACCTGCCTATGAGTGAGAGCATGCAGTGTTTGATTTTCTGTTCTTATATCAGTTTCCTGAGAATAATGGTTTCCAGATTCACCCATGTCCCTACAAAGGACACAAACTCATCGCTTTTTATAGCTGCATAGTATTCCATGGTGTATAGGTGCCACATTTTCCCTGTCCAGTCTATCATCGATGGGCATTTTGGTTGGTTCCAGGTCTTTGCTGTTGTAAACAGTGCCTCAATGAACATACATGCACATGTGTCTTTATAATACAACAATTTAGAATCCTTTAGGTATATACCCAGTAATGGGATTGCTGGGTCAAATGGAATTTCTAAAATTTGTGTTGAACTAGGAAAGACCTCAAATAGCTAAGCCAATCCTGAGCAAAGAGGACAAACCTGGAGACATCATACTATCTGATTTCAATTGTAGTATAAAGCTATAATAACCAAAACAGCAAGGTACTGGCATAAAAACAGACACATAGATCAGCAAAACAGGATAGAGAAACAATAAACAAATTTACACACAGTCAACTAATTTTTGACAAAGGCACCAAGAACATACATTGGAGAAATGACAATGTACTCAATAAATGGCTCTGGGAAAACTGGATACTCATATACAGAAGAATAAAACTAGATTTCTATCTTCCACTGTACACAAAAATCAACTCAAAATTGATTAGACATAAATTTAAGACCTGAAACCATGAAACCACTGGAAGAAAACATTGGAGAAATGCTATAGGACCTTTGTCTGGGTGAATTTTTTTTGGTATAAGGCCTCAAAAGCACAGACAACAAAAACAAAAATAGACAAATGGAACTGTATCTGCTAAACAGCTCCTGCCTAGCAAAGAAAACAATTAACACATCCACTGCTGGGTGTATCTCCAAAAGAAAGAGAATTAGTATATCAAAGAATCAAAGAGATCTGTACCACCCCCATCACAATAACTAAGATGTGAGATCAACCCAAGTGTCCATCAACAGATGAATGAGTAACGAAAATACAGTGGCTGGGCGCAGTGGCTCATGCCTGTAATTCCAGCACTTCGGGAGGCCAAGGCGGGTGGATCATGAGGTCAGGAGTTTGAGACCAGCCTGGCCAACATCGTGAAAACTGTCTCTTCTAAAAATACAAAAATGAGCCAGTCATGGTGACATGCGCCTGTAATCCCAGCTATCAGGAGGCTGAGGGAAGAGAACTGCTTGAACCCAGGAGGCAGAGGTTATGGTGAGCTGAGATTTTGCCACTGCACTCCAGCCTGGGCAATAGAGCAAGACTCTGTCTCAAAAATAAAAATAAATAAACAAAAAGAAAAGAAAAGAAAAAGAAAATATGGTACATATACACAATGGTGTATTATTCAGCCTTAAAAAAATAAGTCTGTCATTTGCAGCAACATGGATAGAACTAGAGGTGGTTATGTTAAGTGAGATAAGCCAGGCACAGAAAAATGAATATCGTGTGTTCTCACTCATATGTGTGGGCTAAAAAACAGAGTGTATCTAATGGAGGTAGAGAGTAGAACAGTAATTACCAGAGACTGGAAAGGGAAGCAGGGACGGGGAGAGGGAAGAGAAGTTGGTTAATAGGCACAGAAATACAGTTAGATTGAAAGAATACGTTCTAGCATTTGATAGAAGAGTAAGGAAATTATAGTTAGCAGTTATTTAGTATATATTTCAAAATAACTAGAAGAGAAGAATTGTAATGTTCTGAACAAAAAGAAAAGATAAATGTTGACTAGGTGCTGTGGCTTACAGCGATAATCCCAGCACTTTGGGAGGCTGACGCAGGAGGATCATGTGAGCCCAGGAGTTCAAGATCAGCCTGGGCAAAATAAACAGGCCCCGTCTCTACAAATAGTTTTAAAAAATTAGCCAGATGTGGTGTCACACACCTGTGGTCTCAGCTACTTGGGAGGTTGAGGTGAGGGAATTTCCTGAGCCTAGTGGGTGGAGGCTGCAGTGATCATGCCGCTGCATCCAGCCTGGGGGACAGAGTGAGACCCTCTCTCAAACAAAGAAAAAACAAAAAGATAAATGTTTGAGGTGATGGATATCCTAATTACCTTTATTTGATTCTTAGACATTGTATACCTGTAACAAAATATCACATGTACTCCAGAAATATGTACAACTATGATACGTCAATAAAAAATAAAAATAAAAAAAGGAACACTTAATTGACAGACATTTCTTGATTCATACACTGGCTCTGCCAATTACAGTGTATGACCTCAAGTGAAAACATTTATTTGTTTGAAACTCAGTTCCTGGATTTACAAAATGGAGATAAAACATCTCACTGGGTCCTTTTGAGGATAGAATAACAGAATGTACATGGAATAGTCTAGCACTTCTAGATGTGTAACAGTCAGAAAGAAATGTCCAGATATCTGTCAAAACATCAGTGACAGATCTTGAGGGGACTCAAACTTGAACTGCAGGTTCAATAGCCTCAAAAAAATAAAATTCAATTCTCAAGAATTGTAAGCCTCGATTTCAAAGCAATTAAAAAATGCAATGACTGCCCTTCCACAGACTGTCTGGTTACATGCCACTTGACCTCCCCATCTTCCATCTTCATGCATGCTGATTTTTCTACTGTGACTGTTGACTTCCCCTTTCACGCCAGAGGTATCACTTAGCACAACAGAATGGGCACACGGAGTGCTCACTGTCCAACCACACAAGCCTAGATATGACCCTGAGATGTGCCTCTCTGTGACCTTGAACAAGAAACTTGGTCACTCAAATTCTCAGTTTCCTTATCTAGTCAATAAGAATCATGTACCATGTGCAATTCTCTCTCGCGCATGCTCTCTCTATCTTTATCTGTCTCTCTTTCTCTCTGTTTCTGTAGTTAGGTCAAAGTGAATGAAGTAACAGATAGGCAAATACAGTACGTATTACTAATAGTATAAGTACCTCTGTCCCTTACCCTACTCACTGGATGTCAGCTTTGATAACTGTTCAGAAATGCATTATTTCATTCACTCATTTGATCATTCAATATTTAACGAGCAACTACTCTGTACCAAATGTCAGGCTTTGAGGAAACAGGTTTACAAGACAGATGCAATCATTTGTTCATTCTCCTATGGAGCACAGAGTCTGCAGGTTCTCAGGTGAAAGAATTAGCTATACTGGCCTCAGAGCACACTCCAAGAGGAGCACTAAGATCAGCTCTATAAGAGCAAATAGCCCACTAGTTCTTCCTCTTTTCCTTCCCCATAGTCCCAGAACTCTAGGAACTGGAATTTCTGGAAAGAGAGGTCTTTTGTCTCTCCCCTTGGTCACACAAATAAACTAAGGCAAACTATCTCTCTAGCTCCCAAGAGATCCAGATTCCTTGAAAAGATGAAGTCTGATTCCCAGCTTCAAAGGCCAATGATAGAAGAAGCTGAGCTGCCATCAGACAGGACCCCCGTCAGAGGGAGCATCAAAGGATCACCAAATTGATCAGACTCCCCATCCATACTGGGAAACAGTTCTTGGCTATTAGTGGGATGAGAAAGGACCTCCATGGATATATTATCTTCATGAAATTTGTTTTCAGCCCTGAGGTTTTCTTTTCAAAAGGGAAGTTTTTCTTTCTTCCATGGATCAATAGCCTCTTTAAAAATGAAAGTATTAATCCTCATGGACAGTAAGACAATGTTAAGTTTTGGAGTTTGACAGGCAGGGTTTGACTCCCTGGCTCTCCTTGTAAAAATAAATAAATAAATAAAAGCCTGTGCGAACATCAGGGAACTTTATTTTATTGCTTGCCGTAATTACAGTTTGGTGAGAGGAACACATCCTTCTTTCCACGAGACACTGCCTACCCAGAGCTTGGAAAAGAAACAGAGTCCCCCTCTGGTCTTTGTCATCAACTTTTTGCCTCTGTAGCATTTTCAATTTTTTTTTTCTTTTTAGACAGGATGAGCTCTGTCATCCAGGCTGGAGTGCAGTGGCATGATCACTGTCACTGAAACCTTGACCTCCCAGGCTCAACCAATTCTCCCACCTCAGCCCCCAAGTGGCTGGAACTGTAAGCATGTGCCACCACACCTGGCTACGTTTTTAATTTTTTGAAGAGACAGGATCTCCCTGTGTTGCTCAGGCTGGTCTCCAATTCCTGGGCTCAGGTGATCCTCCCACCTCAGCCTCCAAAAGTGCTGAAATTACAGACAGGAGCTACCATGCCTGGCCCAGTTTTAGTCTTGAAGGATGACTCTCCAGGCTGTCACAATTCTCCCTTGCTAGGTATCACTGTGTATCTATAAATTTAGATGCTTAGATCTGCTTTTACAGTTTGTACTCACACTGTCTGGATATAACATTTGCCACATAGATCAACCTCTCTCTTAAAAACATCAGATGCTTTCATACATAATAACAAATTCTTGTATAATGCATCACCAATCGCATTACCTCATTTGATTCTTGTAGCAATTTTGTGAGATAGGTATAATCGTTATTACAGAGGAAGAAACCAAGACTAAGTAATTTTATAGAGTCAGATGAAGACCAAAATCTAGGTCCTCGGATTTCAAGTTCAGTATTTTTCATCAACTCCACAGCTGTCTTATGAAATTTTTCTAAAACTCTCTTGGAAATATACACATAATGTATTTATACATATATATGCATATATGCATATATATGTATTTATACATATATATGCATATATGTAAAGACATATGCTATATGTGTTTAATACACACACACACACACACACACACACACACACATACATTTTGCCATCATCTGGAAGATTTAAAGCAGTTTTGTTGGGTTTTTTTGTTTTTTGTTTTGAGACAGAGTTTCGCTCTGTTGCCCAGGCTGATCACGGATCACAGAGCCGCTTCCGATCGCGCTCTCCTGACCTGGCCATGAACATCAAACACACGTCGAAAAGAATAAATAAGATGGTAAAATGGCGCAATCTCAGCTCACCACAACCTCTGCCTCCTGGGTTCAAACAATTCTCCTGCCTCAGCCTCCCAAGTGGCTGGGATTACAAGCATGCACCACCATGCCTAATTTTGTATTTTCAGTAGAGACAGAGTTTCTCCATGTTGGTCAGGCTGGTCTCAAACTCCCGACCTCAAGTGATCCACCTGCGCTGACCTCCCAAAGTGCTGGGATTACAAGCATGAGCCAATGTGCCTGGCTTTAAAGCAGTTTTAATGTATTGAATTTTCTTTAAAATGCTCAGTCTTTATCTGACAATGCAGAATAAATTCTGTTTTCTACATTTATAAGCAAATCACTGCAAGGCCCAGAGAGCTGTCTGGGGAGTAAAATGATCTAGGGCTCCAGCAACAGCCAGTACCACTCTTGGTAGCACATGCATATTCTTTCTTCATGGTTTTAGACATTAGGTAGCTTCTGGAAAGTTGTATGAAGTCACTTTTTTTTGAGACAGAGTCTCGCTCTGTAGCCCAGGCTGGAATGCAGAGGCGGGATCTCAGCTCACTGTAACTTCCACCTTCCGGGTCCCAGTTCAAGCAATTCTCCAGCCTCAACCTCCAGAGTAGCTGGGATTATAGGCATGTACCACCACACTCAACTAATTTTTGTATTTTTAGTACAACATGGGGTTTCACCATGTTGGCCAGGCTAGTCTTGAACTCCTGACCTTGTGATCCACCCACCTCAGCCTCCCAAAGTGCTGGGATGACAGGCATGAGCCACCGGGCCCAGTCATGAAGTCACATATTTATCAAATCACTCAGTAAGTAGTTATAACAGGGATTATACTTTGGGGGAAAATATAGAATTGGTTTTTTCTCCCCTTCTTGCCCCACACATCATGGTTCATGATTTTCCTTCTGTTTGCCCAGAGGCACATATTCCTTATTAAATAAAAAAACCCAAGAAATTGAACTTCATTGAGAGGAAAAAATGGTTTTCTACATTCCATACTTCCCCATTACCTACCAAAACTCAAGTCTAGTGGACTTGGGATTGAGAGTTTCTTACAAGCTATCAGGTAAAGGAGAAGACACAGAAGATGCTCACAAGACAAGAACAAAGGAAGATGGGGAGAGAAGGAGATCAAATGTCACCCCCAACTCCCTACAAGCTAACAAAGCATGGATGGGAAAAGGGGTAAAGTGTAATACCAAAACTCTTAATATAGCTGTGAACTCCAATACTGGCATAGCAGACAAGTTTTAAAAATGGCTGACACGGGTGCCTTGGCCAAGAGATTTGCTCCCAGACACATTTTGGAAAAAAGAAGATCCTGAGACGGGAAGGGAGAAACAGCTCTGATAGAGAGTTTGGATCTAGAATAAGCCAAGTACATATCTAATTGACTGTGAGTTAATCCAGATGAAAGTGTTTTAAACCAGAGAGACAGTTTCCTTTAACTGGCAAACTTATCCTCCCCACCCATCCCCCAGGGAATGGGAGTGGAGGTTCCAGTGCAAGATAAAGTCATTTATCGATAGAGTAAACACAGAATTTATTAAACTGGGACACTTCTGAGGGTGAAAAGAAGCACTATTAATAATTTCTCCAGAATAGCAGGTATAAATCAGAACTGTCCCAAGCAAACTAGTTAGCACGGTCTCCCCAGCAATAGAAAACAAAAATGCCTCCTTTCATTTTGTGTCTTAGTTGTAATGTGTAAATATCTACTTCAGTTCCTTTACTGTCTCTCCTGGACAAAACACTTGGGACAAGGGTTGCTTCTCTAGAGGAAATTAGCCCTCTACCCCGCTTTGCAGAATGTAAGGCCAGTTGCAAATCCAAACTGTAGGGATGGCTGGAGGTAAGCCACATCCTCAGGCTCTCGGATGGTAAAGGACAGTGGGAATGCAGGAAGATGGAGACCCCTGTCCACTGGGATAATAAGGATGTCAGGAAAGGTGCTGAGAAAAAAGGTACCTCAGAGATGGGGAGAATTTGAAATTGTGGAAATAGAAAGAATATAAGGGTGGAGGTGAAAATATTTCAGATGGAAGAAGAGTATAGGCAGAAATGTGAAAGCGGGGTCCGTAGATATGAACAGGGCACTGCAAGCCATTTATTTTAGCAGCACAGGTGTGTGCAGCAGACACTAGTAATGACCATTCTCACTGCCATTTCCTTCTTTCTTCTCTTCCTTCCTTCCCTTCCTGCCCTCCCTGCCTTCCTTCCTCCCCTCCCTCCCTCCCTTCCTCCCCTCTTCTTTCTTTTCTTCCTTCCTTTCCTTCCTTCTCTTCCCTTCCTTCCCTTTCCTTCCTTCCTTCTCTCCCTTCCTTCCTTCTTTCTCTTTCAATGGAGTCTCACTCTGTCATCCATGCTGGAGTGCAATGGCATGATCTTGGCTCACTGCAACCTCCGCATACTGGGTTCAAGCAATTCTCCCTCTTTAGCCTCCTGAGTATATGGGATTACAGGCACCCACTAACACGCCCAGCTAATTTTTTTGTTCATTTTTATAGAAATGAGGTTTCACCATATTGGCCAGGCTGGTCTCAAACTCCTGATCTCAGGTGATCCACCTGCCTTGGCCTCCCAAAGTGCTGGGATTACAGGCATGAGCCACCATGCCTGGCCTTCTTCCTTTCACAGAAAACCCAACTTTATTCTGAGTGACAATGGCCCCAGCTAAAAATAAGTGGATCTTCCTGGCTCTTGCAACTAGAGGTTCACAGGTGGTACAGTGCTCTGACCAATGAGATCTGGTGGAAGTTCTTGTCCAGGACATTCTTTCCCAAAGCCCTGCTATGAGAAAGCCCTTTGCCCAACACTCTACCTTTCTTTAAGCCCAGGCAGAAGCCATGCCTGGAAGTACAGGAGCCGTCTCAACTTCTATGAAGAAAGTTACACTCTTGTGAATGGCAGAGCAGGAAAATAAAAGGAACCAGGGCTGCTGGTGGTGTAGACAAGCTGCCATACTAGCCCTAAACTGTCTACCTTGAACTTCTTGTCGAATGAGACAAATACATTTCTTGTTTGTTCCACTGTTGGTGGGATTTTCTGTTATTTTCAGGCAACATGGTTTTAACTAAATAAATGTAAAACAGAAGTAAGGCCGGTTGCAAATCAAATAGTGAGGGCACTGAATACCTAGCTACTGGTCTGTGAAGTGTCATATATCACAAATGATCCACAAAGTTTGAAAAAAATAAACAGTAGACAAATGGAAATGTTAAGACTCTAAGGATATTGTTATTAAGATTTGTCTTGTAATGTTTATTTTTTGCAAATAGCTGGTGTGGTCAATACAGTCCTTAAAGTCAGCAGCCAATCAAAACATTCAGAAATACTTGAGTTTGTGACTACTAAATTTTTTTCAATTCCAACATTAACTGAGCACCCATTGTGGGCTAATTTCCAGAGTAAAATGAACATTTTAAGTCACTCCTCTGAAAATGCAAAAGGTTGACATCTGTTCCCATTCTGAAATATCTTTCTCCGTCAGCTTCTGAATTTCCTGAAATGCATGATTACAGCAAAGTAAAACAGATTTTTCAGTTATCATATTCCTGGTTTGGAAAGTTTAACTAGGTTTACATACTCAGGAAGTCAGTGTTTGTACACCCTACCAAGAACTCAGGGAAAAGCATCACCCACAAAGTTCAAAGCTGTTAAACAGCAGAAATTAGGCATCTCATAACCATCTAACTCAAACTGCAATATCTGCTAAAGAGTCTAGAGGAATTTGTAGAGAATGGGCTTATCAACACCCTCTCTGAACACTTCTTTTCTTACTTCCCAAATACACCACAGTCAAGGCTTAGGAGCAAGAATTAACAAAAAACTCTTTTTTTTTTTTTTTTTTGGAGACTGGGTCTCACTCTGTCTCTCAGGTTAGAGTGCAGAGGCGCAATCACAGCTCACTGCAGTCTCCATCTTCTGGGCTCAAGTGATCCTCCCACCTCAGCCTTCCAAGTAGCTGGGACATACAGGTATGCGCCTCCATGCTGGCTGATTTTATTTTTATTTTTAGTAGAGACTAGATCTTGCCATGTTGCCCAGGCTTGTCTCAAACTCTTGAGCTCAAGCAATGCTACCAGCCTTGACATCCCAAAGTGTTGGGATTACAGGTGTTAGCCACCACTCCCGGCCAAAGAAAAGAATTTCAAGCAGAAGGAAACACCATGCCCACTGCTACCCCAGTGCCACATCCCATGGCTAAATGTCATAATCTGCTGTCCAACACGACCAACATCGTGAAGTGACATAGACAGCCTTTTGTGCATGCCCTGAGTCTACAGCACTGCCTCCAGATGATGCTTGGACATTTCATAGTGAGTGTGGCATGCAGTTGAGGACATACACTCAGAATTGAATTGCCTTGGTCTCAATTCCAGCTCTACAATTTATTAGCCATTTGACCTGGAGGATAATAACAATGTCAACCTCACAGGGTTGTGAAGATTAAATAAATTAGCACATGTACAATGTTTGGAAAAGTCCCTAATACATAGTAAGTATTTCACAAGACGAGAAGATTAAAGTGGAGCAGTTCTAGGGAAGCTTGGGCTGGAGCCCAGAGCTTTGTCTGTTGGGATTTTCCCCCTTGTCCCTCTCCAAGAGGCCCAGCCCCAGAATTTACTCCTGTCTTAGAGAAGTCTCTCACTTAAGTTAACCAGCTATTAGGAAGCTTCTGTGAGTAGCAAGGGGTGATGACTGTTTAAATTTCTACTATGTTTTTATTTGTGTGAGTTCTCTCCACCAATATTCTGTAGTTTACTACTCCAGTCCCCTGATCCTAGTTTACTGAGCAGTGATTGTAGCTTTTTCCACTTTCCAACCTGAAATTAGTAGTAATGTTCTTTGAATCGTTCAGAGCTATGGTAATAAAAAGGAAAAAGAAAGCATTTCAATAATGCTACATTTCACGACGCAAATTCAACATGCACACACTTGTCTTTATTTTAAACCTCTTCCATAGTATATCTGAAATCTGTGACAACTTCTCCTGCTCAATATTTAAAACAGTTTTATCTCCCTTTGAAAGAAAAGCTTGCCTAAGGACCAGCTAGTCACTGCCAATGTCAAAATGAGGTGAAATATGGAAATAGGTCCCACCAGCAACATGTTTTCTCAACATATGTTTGCTACACAGCAAAGTGTAGGGGAAAAAAGGGATCGAAAAACAAAAACCTTGAATTTGCAGACCATTGTTTCCTCTATTTATGACTTGCTATGCAACTTTGGATAGGAAACTTTCTCTGAAACTCAGTTTTTCTATTTTAAACCAAGGGGCTTCAATTAGAACAATGGTCTTTTTTTTACTTTCTTGCCTTCCTGCCTTCCTTCCTTCCCTGCCTCCCTTTCCTTTCTTCTTTCTTTCCTTTTCTTCCTCACATTCTTTCTTCTCTCCTGCTCTTCCCCGTTTCTTTTCCTGTCTTTCTTCCCTTTATTCTTTCTTTCAATAGTAGAAACCCTGCCCTCCCCAAAATGAACTCCCATCAAATTGGCCAGCATATTGCGCATAAAGATGGAGCCTTCTTTAGAAGATGCTCCTCACTGGCCTCCTCCTTGCCTTTGGGAGAGCACGTGGCAGCTAACCAGCTCCCTGGGTCTCCTTAGGACCCAGTTTGGAAAAAAAAAAAAAAAAAAGTCCCTTAATTACAAGATGGGAAATCATGCCAACAGTAGAATGCATGTGCGCTTTGGAATAAGACACACTTTAGTCCAAATCCCTGTTCATGTCTGATCTCACCAGGGTATGACCGAAGAAGAGTGACTTGATGTGAGCTACACCTTGAACCTTCATTTGTTCATCTTTAAAATGGGAATGAAAATATCCACTGAATAAGGTTACTGTGAGGATTAAAGAGAAGAGGATTTTAAAGCATGAGTTAAATTCCCAGCTTATAGTAAGGGCTCAATAAATATTAACCTGTTTATTACCAGGAAGACTAAATGTCCCACCCAGAACAGTCTTTATTTATAGTCCTGGCATAATTATTTATTGCATACCCCTTCACTCGCAAAAGGTTTTGGTTTGGGCAATAAATTATATAACTATTTATTACCATCTTCTTTTTTTTTCTGTAGAGACAGATCTTACTATGTTGCCCAGGCTGATCTTGAACTCCTGGTCTCAAGGGATCCTCCCACCTCAGCCTCCCAGAGTGCTGCGATTACAGGCATGAGCCAATGCACCTAACTACCATCTTCCTATCTTCCCTCTCCAGCTTTGGTTCTAGGGCTTCCAAAACATGCAGAAGTCTGTTGGTTAAGTCTAGAATTCCACAAGAGGCCATAGGTAATCCAATGTCAAGGCAGTAAGAATGCTACTGCAGGCAGCTCACAGGCATAGGGGAAACACATATATTTCACCAAGGGAGAGGTACCCTCAACCCAGTAACTAGCAAGTTCCATGGGCATAACCATTTGGAGTCACAGTGGACAAGGCTCCTGAAGCTAGCTCTCCAGGAAAGCCAGCATTTGCTTATGTTAGAGGGCACATGAGTTTGGGGAAAGCAGTCCCTCAATCACTCATGTCTCCCACCATCTGATGTACTTCTTTCCTTTTGAACACAAGCATGCAGAATTCACTCACATGGTTGGGAAAGAAAGCACTTTACAAACTCAGAGCTGAGAATAAAAGAGCACAGATCTTAAGAGTATATTTGGACACAGTGAAATGTGCGTGTTATGAGTGAGGTGTGAGGTGTGTGTGTGTGTGTGTGTGTGTGTGTGTGTGATTTGTGGTTATCATCAAGCAAATCCATTACAACCCAACAAACATTTGCAAACTTTTTTTTGCCTTCATGACTGTTCTCAAACCATTGGCTTGTTTGTGGAACTCACTAGTATCTTTGTTAGAGCAAACCACTCCAAAACTGTGTTTTAGGCTTCTCCATCAGTCTTGAGAACAAGAGAGTAAACATAGCGTCACTTATCACTTTGGCAAGCTCAACAAACAGCATTTCAGAGTGTTAACAGCCCTTAATAGGACTCTCTCTGGTGTTAGTTAAACAAACAACTTTAAGTTGAAAAAAGCAATCAGCAGCCTGGTCTCAGTATTGACTGATTGTTATCAGGCTTGGCCTCAGCTGGCTTGGTGGCATGCCTGTCTCAGCACACTCTGATGAGGGCTGGTGTTATTAGCCACCTGGGAAATGGAGGCCTTATTATTTAATTGCTCAGCTGAAACTTGTGGTTGTCAACAGACCTCTGTGTCACTTTCCAATGTCAGAGGTCATCATGGAAATAGAATTTGAAGATTTAAACATTGGGATGGCTGGAATATTTTCATGACTTACTGCATCAGTGGGGCAGAAGTTTTAGAAAAATCCATGACCCTTAGTGACTATACCTGTCAATTTGTCTCCTTGGGAGGGAGGAAAAGGGTGTTTGGTCACGGGAAGGACTCGTATTTTAAAGGCTTACAGGCAAGTAACTTTTTGAAAGTAGAGTTGGATATATTTTCAAAGCTGGGCTACTACTAGCTCTGTTTTAAATAACCTGGAGTTTAAACATGTGATGATTTAAACTGTCCATGCTCCCCTTTCCCCACAACTATGAAACTCCACTCATTTTTCCCAGTTTCACCCCCAAAACCATTCACCTCCTCTAGGAAATTTTCTCCTCACTCCACCTTCCCCTAACTCCATCAGAAAATTATCTTTTAGCCTCTAAATTTCCATAATGCAAACATTAGTTGGGTAAGAGTCACCTGCGATGCTTGTAAAAAAATGCAGATGCCTCTAGAATCCAAAGACTGAACACCCTGGCTCCATATTTCAAACGCTTGGAAACAATTAAAAACAAAACAAAGACAAGGACAAAAGCTCTCCAGGTGTATCCTACATCCAGACAGAGTTGAGAACAACTACCCTTCCCCAAAGAGATTCTCATTCTGTTTACCTGGGGTAGAGCTCCAGAATTTTAATTCTTTTATGCATGTATGTATTTATTTAAGACAGAGTCTTGTTCTGTCATCCGGGCTGGAGTCTGCTCACTGCAACCCCCGCCTCCCAGGTTCAAGCAATTCTCATGCCTCAGCACCCTGAGTAGCTGAAACTACAGGCATGAGCCACCATGCCTGGCTAATTTCTGTATTTTTAGTAGAGACAGAGTTTCGCCATGTTGGCCACGCTGATCTGAACTCGTGATCTCAAGTGATCCTCCCACCTTGGCCTCCCAAAGTGCTAGAATTACAGGTGTGAGCCACTGCGCCTGGCCAAGAATTTTAATTCTTAACCAGCATCTTGGAGCAGGGATTTTCAGTCCACAATGAGGAATGCTGCCATGGCCTTTGGATGCTAAATGGGGCTCGATAACTAACACATTAACATTGCTTTATAAGGAGCATACATTCTGGAAGCTGGAAGTCCTTTAGTCTTCTAAGCATTATGATGCCTTTTGCATGTATAAGATTGGAGGTTAAAGCTCAGGTATAGATTAATTGATCTACTTCATAGAAAAGAGTGCCAAATATGTGGGAATGGGGGAGGAAAGTGAATACCGGGATCGAAGAAACTAAGGCCAGCAAGACTGAGGAAAAGGGAAAGCGGGAAACTCATGACTCTAGCACGTGCCATGTCCCAGAACCAACCTTGAACGATGAAAATATTGCAGGAGAATGTTGTTAAATGGTTTGCTAAGGTGTGCAAAGTAATCTCCTTCCTCCATCTCCCTTTAGAACTCCTAAGGAAAGACGTGCTGGAAGCCTTCCCTACATTGGCAGGGCTGGGAAAAGGGAGGAGGGCCTGAAAAAGCAAAGCAAGGCGATGAAGGACAGCTCACACATGTGGGCTTCATCTTCGAACACAGCCTGTTACACAAAACAGGTGTTCAACAAGTATTTGTGAAACAAATAAAATAACGACTAGGAAAAAAGCTCAGAAGGAAGACTGTGGTTCTTACCACGGCGAAGGACTGACAGGGATGGAAACAGAAATATCCTTATCAGTTTGCAAAGGCAAATCCTGACCTTCTCAACCTCAAGTGAGCACAATGTGCAAATGTCTGCCAAGAGTCTATAGCTTACAGAGTCAAAGAACTATCCGTTTGACATAAGGTTAAGCTTTGGGTGTTATTACTTCGGAAACGTTTTGGAGGAAAAAAATAAAAGGGGCATTCAGAACACGGGCAGAACAGTTCCCTTGTGCCGTTCAATCCTGCTGTGCACGGCACTGGTCTAAAAGCAACTAGAGCAGGAGACGTCCACGTGACACCCAGCTCTGAGTTCCAAGTGTTTGTACGGCCAAGTCACAGACTTTGCCTGGGGATCCGACTTACAATTCAGATTCACACGGCTCAACAGCAACTCTTCTGCAAGTTATTTTACTTTGATAGGAAGCGATATGGATTTCTAAGCCAACAGAATTCTCTTTAATGACTTTAGAAACGTTACTAGGACTAGCACTGACCCACAGAGTGACCTAGGGAAGAGTCAGGAGCAAATACCTTTCTCTGAGGCTCTTGAGGTAGAAACTGTTTTGTTTTCGTCTGCCCGGCATCCTTAACGCCTTTGAGGACGCTCCTCTCCATTCTGCGTCTTCCCAGCTGAGCCGCCAAACTCCACATCTACCAACAACCCCTTTCTCATCCCAGAGTTGGTCATGTGACTCCAGATTAGCCAATGGCAGTGCTCAATGCCTCTAGCAACAGTGATTGGTCCAGCTGTAGCTGGGTAATCTAATCAAGGCCAATCAAAATCTTCCCTGGATTGGTAAATGGGCATTGGGAGTTAATAAGCTGGAAAACACGTGAATCTGGGGCTGTGGGTGGCTGGAGCCTAGATATAGGATACAGCCAATACCCAGAGAGACTCTGAAATGAGGGGTGAAGGGAAGCTGGGCCCTGATGTCACCGTTGGAATCCCTGAATTCAGCTGACCTAAAGTTGTTCTTGCTGAGTACATACAATTTTATTCGTTTATGTTTATATTAATTTTAAGTTGAGTTTTGTTACTTACAACTGAAACTGTTGTAATGAATATATGTTTATATTCCAGTAAACTTCATGCAGCAAAATGGGATACTAACTGCAATTATTTATTGAATGCCTATTTGGTGTGAAGGCCTGTACTAAGACATTGACAGCATCTCTCATTTGAACATTCCACTGAAAAAAATGAAGTCACCTGAGATTCAGAGAGGTTGCCTGACTTTGATAAAAATCACTGAACTAATCAGAGGAGGAGCAGGGATCCTAATCTAAATTTCAATTTACATTGACTCCACTCTCTGCTTCCAAAGAAAGATTATATAGGGAGTAACAGCTTTTTTGTGTTAATTACCAAGATGTCAACACTTCCCTCTGAAGCTTAGGGCCACAGAATGACTTTTTTCCTACACGAGGCTCCAAGCTTCCAAACTGGGCTCCTGAGGGTAGCAGAGCCCAGCTCAAAACTCTGGCAGCAACAAAGCCTGCCTAGTGGTCGGTTGGGCTGCCTGTGCCACATGCCAGGGAATCAGTGCAGACGTGCTCTGCAACTGACACTCACGGGCCTGAAAGCTGGAGAAAGAACAGACAATAAGGCAGTGTATTTCATCCAGGACCTGACACTTTCTTGGTTCCCGGTGAGCTCATTCAAGCTGAAGTGGGGAAGTCAAGGAGCAGGATGGCTGTATACATCAGGAGCGGGAGCAGAACATATCCAAGATTGTCTCTGCACCCATTCGTGACTAACTTCGCTCATCCTCTACACTCTCTCCTGCAGTTCCCTTGGAAGTAACAGGGAAATAACATCCTACATTCCCAAAGCCCATGAATGAAAGTGTCCTTTATTTGAATGTAAGTTTCCATTCTAATTGTAAAAAATGCATGATTTCTTTTATTAAAATCCCCATGCCAAGTTTTGAAAAATGCACGGATGTAGCTCTGCACTAGCATTGGTTGCCTGTGTGACAGGGGCAAGTCACATAGTCTCTCTGAGCCTCAGTTCCCTCTTCTGAAAATGGAAATCATGCTACCTACCGAAGATATCATAAGAACGAAACAAGGCAATGAGCCGACGCTCCTCCTGCTGCCTGGCCTGTGGCAGATGCTCCCTAATTGTCAATAATGGCAAGGTTTCCAGAGTGCTCATGGGAACATAGTTAATGCGTGCCAGGCCCTGTCTCCTCTGCTGAATCTTGAGTTGCTGCCTTTTAAATAACCAGTTGCTTCCAAATGAGGCAAGAAGTAAGATATAGATTTTCCCATTTTCCATATTTCATGACTCTGGAATCCCCACAAGTGGTGCCTGGGCACAGTTGGGTAGATGAGGCAGAGTTATCCCAAGGTCACAAAATCACTGTGGTGCAAAGGTTAGCTGGGGGTTAATTGTGGTGATATGGTGACACAACAAGAAGTGTCTTGGACACCACGTACAGAGGGCTCAGGGCTCAGGCACTGCTACTCTGCCTCCAACTGAATCCCCAGGGCCACAAGTCGGGTGCAGCTGATGAAAAGATTAGGGCCCCTAAACACTTTCTAAGACCAAAGCCTTCTTTGCTGCACTTTCCATTCTATTAAGGCCTAGAGGTGTACACCACATATGCACTGCTAGGAAGGAGTGGTCACCCAGGCTCTAGACCAAGCTTTTCCAACCTGGGGCCCGCGGTCCACATGCAGCCCAAGATGGCTTTGAATGCAGCCCAACACAAATTTGTAAACTTTTCTAAAACATTATGAGATTTTTTTTTTTTTGCCATTTTTTTTTTAGCTCATCAGCTATCATTAGGCTTAGTGTATTTTGTGTGTGTCCCAAGACAATTTTTCTTCTTCTAATGTGGCCCAGAGAAGCCAGAAGATTGGACATCCTGCATCTAGATGATCACTGGTGCACTGAAGGGCAGAAAAAATACCTGTTCTAGAGGTGCACCATTGTTTCTTATGTGGATTAATGTAATACTGTAAAATATGTATTTAATCTTTCATTCTGTTTCTGGCATACGACTCTTAAAATCCTTGGAATCTACAAAGTGATGTATTTGTATATGCTAATGAGTTCACTGGTAGCTTGCAGGCCCTAGGTAACTTCAGAATGAGGGCTAGTCACCAAGACATGATTAGGGGGTTGAGACTTTCAGCCCCACCCCTAACCTCTGGAGCGGGAGAAGGGTGGAAGGTCAACTTGATCACCAATGGCCAATATTTTAATCAATCGATCATGCCTATATAATAAAGCCTTCATAAAAACCTAAAAGGGCAGAGTCCAGAGAGCTTCTGGACAGCTGAACACATGGAGGTTCCTGGAGGTTGGTACACTCAGGGCACGGAGCTTCCTTTCCCCCATGCCTTGACCTATGCATCTCTTCATCTGTATCCTTTGTAATACCCATTACAACTCATGTGGTTGGGCTGTATCCCCACCCAAATCTCACCTTTTAATAATCCCTATTTTTCATGGGAGGGACCTGGTGGGAGGTAACTGAATCATGTAGGCTGGTTTTTCCCCATTCTGTTCTAGTGAAAGTGAGTAAGTCTCACGAGATCTGATGGTTTTATAAAGGGCAGTTCCCTGAACATGCCGTCTCTCTTGCCTGCCACCATGTAAGATACGTCTTGCTTCTGCTTTGCTTTCTTGATTCCACATGATTGTGACACCTCTCCAGCCATGTGGAACTGAACTATGAGTCAATTAAACCTCTTTCCTTTATAAATTACCCAGTCTCAGGTACATCTTTACTAGCAGCATGAAAACGAATTAATATAATAATAAACCAGTAAACGTTAAGTGTTTTTCTTGAGTTCTGTAAGCTCTGCTCCAGCAAATTAATCATACACAAAAAGGGGTTCAGGGGATCCTTGACTTATAGCTGCTCAGTCAGAAGCACAGCTGAAACATTCTGGGGCTTTTGACTGGTATCACAAGTTGGGGGCAGTCTTGTAGGACTGAGCCCCCAACCTGCAGAATCTGACACTACCTCCCAACAGAATTGAATTGGATTGGAGGGCACTCAGCTAGTGTCTGCTACAGAAATGATTGTTTGCTTATTGTTGGGGAGAAATCCCCACAGCGTTGATCACAGGAGTGGTAATTATTGTTGAGTGAGAGAATTGAAAAAACACTTTGACTTTTTGAGTTTTTTCTACTTACAATAAGGAAGGTATGAGGACTGGGAGTTTTCCCAGTAAGTTTTTCACCAAGATAGAAAAGCATCAAGGAGGCTGGGCAGAGGCTCACACGTGTAATCCCAGCACTTTGGGAGGCCGAGGTGGGTGGATCACATGAGGTGAAGTTTGAGACCAGCCTGGGCAACATAGTGAAACCCCATCTCTACTAAAAATACAAAACTTAGCTGGCATGGTGGCAGGTGCCTGTAACCCCAGCTACTTGGGTTGCCGAGGCAGGAGAATCACTTGAAACCCGGGAGGCAGAGGTTGCAGTGAGCCAAAATCATACCACTGCACTCCAGCCTGGGCGACAGAGTGACTCAAAAAAAGGAAAGGAAAGCATCGAGGATAGCGATTTTCAATCTTTCATATATGCTGTGAATCACCTGGGGATATTGTGAAAATGCAGATTCCCTAGTTCAGTTGGTCTGAGGTTGGGCCTGAGAATCAGCATTTCTATTAAGCTCCCGGTGACGCTGATGCTTCTGGCTTAGGAATCATGTTTTGAGTAGCAGGATTTGAGGACATAGGAAGTTCACAGTAGCTGAGCACAAAGGCATGCACCTGTAGTCCCAGCTGCTGGGAAGGCTGTGGAGGAAGGATCACTTGAGCTCAGGAGTTCTGGGTTGTAGTGTGCCATGCCAGTCGGGTGCCCACACTACGTTCAACATCAACACAGGTTGCCTAAGGAGGGGCGAATGGGCCCAGGTCAGAAATGAATCAGGTCAAAACTCCCATGCTCATCAGCAGTGGAATCACACCTGTAAAGAGCCACTGCACCCCAGCCTAGGCAGCATAAGGGCGTAACCCTGCCTCTAAAATGAATAATAATAATAGTAATAATAAAAGGAAGCTCACAGTAAATGCTTGCTAAGGAATTGGCAATAGACAAATTGCTCAATGAACATACAAAGGAATAAAACGGAGGGAGGTCACCCAGCTGGTGTCTGCTACAGCTATAGCAAGAGGAAAATGCTATTGTCCGAGGTTAGACTGGGGTTAGGGACGATGCCTCCAGCCTCCTATGTTTGACATTTATTCTTCCAACTGTTCCTTTTGACCTTGTTATCTCTCTCCCTTCAGTGACAGGGCAATGAAAAGATCAAAGTCACTACACCTGGTGTACTTCCTGAGCCTCAATGTCCATATCTGTAAAATGGGAATAATACCGTCTGTTTGCAGTTGTTGCAAAAACTAAATGGCTCATAAGAGGAATTTAAGAAATGCTTGCTATTGACTATTTTCAAGTTAATTAGCTTGAAGAGACAACAGATGCCTCTCCTCCACATAGAAGGAACAGAGGAAAAACTATTACTTATGTATCTATGTGCTAGCACTGTGCTATGTGCCTGAATAAATTGTTTTATAAGTTGTTTTGCTTGTAAAGCTTTTTGAGGTCTATAGTGTTATGTCAGTTTCACAGTTGGGGAAACTGAGCCTTAGAAAGAATAAGAGACTTTTTCATCCAGGGTCACAAGTCTGAGTAAGTGGCAGGGACCAGTTGTGTCTGATTCCAAAACCACACTCTTTCCCCACATCCTGCTTCTCCTCCGTGACCTAGTAGTGGGCAGCCTGCCCCTTTGAACACAGTCGTCCACAGTCAAAGGCTCTGGGTATTAGCTGTTAAGACTCCAGTTCCGACCCACGTCCAGGCTCATTCCTTGGCTGTGAAGCAGGCAGTCTGTTTACATGACACAGGTCTGGGATGGCAAAGTCCTCAGTGCCTGTTTGTCTGCTTTTGCCTTCTCCTCTACTCAGACCTTCGGTGAGTCAGTAATGGTCAAATTCAAGGACAGTTTGTGCCGAGCTCACTCCAATTCATGGGGAAAGTGACTTAAGCCTGAAGTTCACTGGGTGAAAGTGTCAAAGTAGACAGACAGATGACCTCTCACCTCCTTGCAGAAGGGAGGTGTTTGTTGAGCAAAGCGTTTAAGAGCATCTTCTTCAAGTCCCAAACAGGCCTGAATCACCAGCCCCATTTTCCAACCACAGATGTTTTCTCACTCATAGCCAGGTTCCAAGTGGGACAGGATCTGCTGGATTAGGCTCTACAAGAGACAGAGGAAAGCAATGTGACTCTGACATGCTGTTTTCACACTGTAAACCCAGCTTCCTGCCTCAGTATTCCCCCTCCGACAGAAGAGACAGTAACTGCTTCCCTTCCGTAGTGCAGAACTGTCACTGGGAAGTGGCTGCTGCTGCCATGTCAGCGATTACATTTCCCAGAACCTCTTCCTTCTCATGGGTGGTCATGACCAATTTACACCAATGAGCAGAAGTGATGTGTCTCACTCCTGGTCCAAGGCATGCCTTCTCTGTCCTGTCTTTTCACATCTTAGGTGAGAAGGAAGCCACAGGACGAAGGAGGCTGGGTTTCTGACTCACCATGTGAAAGGCTTTCTGGCAACCAGGAACACCCATATCAACAGCTTGGTGAGGGAAAAATAATGTTTTATTCCTTGAAGGTCACTGAAACTTTTGGATTTGTTTATTATAGCAGCTAACCTTGCTCTCATTAGTACACCCAGGATAGAGATAGCAGCATGGATGCTGATTAGACTGTCAGCACTGGGAACAATGCACTGTGCTCAGAACTTCATCACCATCATCTCATGGAACCTTCATATAATTTTGGCAGGTAATCACCTTCCCCATTTTAAACTATAAAAACTTTGGCTCTAGGATGTTAAATTATTTGTTTCAGATCACATGGTTAGGAAGTGGCAGATGTAAGAATCAAACAAATTTCTATCTGACAACAGTTGCAGAAAGTTCTCCCTTTTACAATCCAGCCTCAGTGAGAGAGTGAGACCCTATCTCAAAAAAAAAAAAAAAA
>PVKP010003610.1:11877-106663 GCA_004027715.1 Plecturocebus donacophilus | reverse complement strand
CTAACTGCCGCGCTCCCAGTGCCTGCTCCGCCGTGCGCGCGTGCTGGGGGGCCAGTGAGGATCCGGCCTACTCTTCCGCTGAGATACTGGGTCCTCGCCGCTAGTGGATGGTAATTGCCTGCCTCGCGCGAGGAAGGTAGTGTGGTGTGACTAATGGGTATTATGTTCTCGATGGCTGGAGGGCCCCCTCCCCTCTACCACTCCTGGTCCGGGTGCGAACGCTGCCGGCGGCTAAGGACGCTCCACGCTCGGGGCGAGAAGCAAAGCCAGGCTTGCGGGCGCGCTCACGTGGAGCGCGTTCTCTGAGCAGGTCTGGGCTCGGGGTGTTGTGGTTTGGTGTTTGTTGCGGCCCATTGTTTTCCAAGCAGCGAATTTAACCCGTGGCACGTATAACTGATCTTGTGAGGGTGGCGGTTATTTACTATTGTATGCTGTGGCATCATACAGGGGGGTACAAGTTAAACTCTTTAAAGTTAATCACGAATTTTGCTCGTGGCCTTCTGGGTTTATCCATATTCTGAAGACAGGCACCTGTATTACATCCTGAGGAAATGTGGATGCCAAAAATTGATCTTGAGGAAAGTCTTGATTAGATTTTTTTGGAATCGTCTTTGAGATATAATTTCCCTCACCTTGGCAGTTTGGGAAGTTTGTGATTTTTATTGCCGACAGACATAGCTTTCAACATTTTGAAGCTGATTTAGAATGTTGGCTGTGTGTGTCTGTGTATCTTGCATTTCTGTTGGCTTTATGACCTTAATTGTTTTGAATTTGGTATGATATTTAAATAAATTATTTGTTTTCTTTCTAATGAAAGTCTGTGAGTTCTCTGATCTTTACTTCTTTTTTAGGCACACCTGTTGTCCTTAACCGACTTTCCTGGTCATCAGCACTCTTTGGAAGTGTTTCATTTCCCTCTCAGCAAATATGGAAGACTATCCTGATATGCCTAGACATTCTTTGCTGTGATTTGTAAGCTCGATATAAACCCTTCCACCTTTTCAAAAACGTTCGTTTGGTACACATAGAGTGCTATATTCCAGGGGTTATGTTAGGGATATGTGATTGATATAAAACTCCTCTCCTCAAAGAACTCTAAGTCAGGAGGAACAGACAGAAACACATATTAATAGGTTAGGAATGAAGCAACGGGGGGCTGCAGAGGGAAGAATGCCTAATCTGTTGGCAGGTGAAGGAGAGGAGGCTGGAGCAGAAAAGAAAGGCTTTCTTGAAGAGTTGATAATTGAATTAAATCTGGAAGGATGGTTAGAAGTCAGCCTAGAGTGAGAAAACTGTATGAGCTGAGGAAGGAGTGAATGTCACCACTTTAAGAGAGACAGTTGGCTGGGAGCGGTGGCTCATGCCTGTAATCCCAGCACTTTGGGAGACTGAGGCAGGCAGATCACCTGAGGTCAGGCGTTCGAGACCAGCCTCACCAACATGGTGAAACCCCGTCTCTACTAAAAATACAAAAATTAGCTGGATGTGGTTGTACGCGCCTGTAATCCTAGCTACTGGGGGTGCTGAGATAGAATCGCTTGAACCGGGGAGACAGAGTTTGCAGTGAGCCGAGATCGCTACACTCCAGCCTGGGAGACAAAGTGAGACTCTGTCTCAAAAAAAAAAAAAAAAAAGATATGAGTTGTACAGTATGATTGTTGTAGTGCACATTTGGGCAATGATGGGATGACATTGGGAGAGCAGGCAAAAATCCAATTGTTAAGAAGTTTGGACTTAAGCTGGTTGGCAATTGGAAATGTTTATAAAAATGTTAAGTGAGGCAGCAACATGATGAGATTTAAATACAGAAAGAACCCTATAGGTGGTTGAGATTCGAGTCAAAATATCAATTAGGTGGATATTGCAGTAGTTCAGAAGGGAAAGGTTGAAAGGCTGAATGAGGCAGTACAAACAGGAGAGGACTAGTTTGGGAAACATTTAGATAGTAGGAGAGGTAGGACTGGGTGGCAGGATGTAGAGAGTGAGTAGAATTTCTAGGATGACTTCAAGGTTTCTAATTTTGCTTTATGTACCTCAACTGAAAGTATTAAAGGGCATGGCCTTTGGAGTCAATGCCAAGGTGTGCACCTGCCACTTAATAGTTTCGTGATTTCGAGCAAGTTACCATGCCTTAAGTCGTATTTGGTGATAAAGGATGATAGAATATGTAGAGTTGTCGTGAGGATTATATAGGATAATATATATATATAATTCTCATGTTGGCTGTTTTTTTTATTGTCAAACAAGAAATGTAGGAAGAAAGTTAGAGGTTGGGTGTGGTGGCTCACTCCTGTAATCCCAGCACTTCAGGAGGCCAAGGTGGGCAGATCATCTGAGGTCACAAGTTCGAGACCAGTCTGGCCAACATGGTGAAACCTTGACTCTACTAAAAATACAAAAAATTAGCCAAGTTTGGTAGTTGGTGCCTGTAACCCAGCTACACGAAGGCTGAGGCAGGAGAATCACTTGAACCAGGGAGGTGGAGGCTGCAGTGAGCCAAAATCACGCCATTGCACTTCAGCCTGGGCAACGAAAGCAAAACCTGAAACTTGATCTCAAAAAAAGAAAGTTAGAGAAAAATTCTCTGATCAGTTTGGGACATGTTACATTTAGGTTGCCTTCAGATCAAATAAATGATGATATTTAGAAGGTAGATAGAAGTAAGGCCCTGGAGTCCAGAAAAATGTGATATACAGGTGAACTGGAGGATGATATGGAGGCCAGTTAAAATTATGTATATAAAGGGAAGAAGTTACTTTTTCTAATGTTTGTGTTAGCACAAGAAAGATGCTGATAAATTATATTTAGTGGTCCCTCATTAATATTCATGAAGCGAAGGGCTTGCCATGAGTGAAGCATTTGATTATTCTGCCTGGCACCCAGAGATACATAATACATAATTTCCTACATTCAAAAGTTGTACAGCAGGAAAAAAAGAAGAAAAAAAGTTTTACAGTTCAGGACAGGGATGTAGTAGGTTCAATTGTACAATTTAAATAATTTAATCTTTACAGTTATAAGTTAATATTTTACATCATAAGACAAAATGGTATTTGATATTTTGAATATATTAGATTATCCAATACCTAATTAAAATTAACTTCACTTTTTTTAAAACCTTTTTTAATGTGACCACTATAAAATTTTAAATGATAAATATGGCTTACATTATAGTTCTGTTAAACAGTGCTGGATAGAGTAGTGGTTAAAATGGCAGGCTCTGAAATCACACTACTTTGGTTTTATCCTAGCTCTAACAGCTGCATAACACTGAGGAAATTAAACTTTCTAAAATTCAATCAGCTAATCTATAAAATGGAGATAATACAGATACAATATGCTTGTGAATTTGGGAGAGACACAAGTATTCAGACTGTAGCAATTAGGAGAGAAGAAAGATGACCTGACATGGAAGAAGAGTGTGAAAAGAGATACAGACATCTTAAGACACCAGAAGACACAATGGGATGGGATAGATAAGTGATAGAATTCATGCTATGAATTGCCTTGGTCTTAGTAAACTAGAATGAGGAATATTGGGATGAAATTTGAAAAAAAAAAAAAAAAAAGATTTTAGTTTTGTCATTGTAGGGGATGAGGCATTATAGGGAATGAGACAAAGATGATGAGATTGAGACTGCTCAGAAGGAGTCAGTCTTGGTTTGTACCCCAAGTTTTGTTGATCAGTGTTTTTCTGATCAACAGCTAAGATTTTCTAGCTAAGGTAGAAGACTTCTTGAACCCAAGCCCCTATGGGGTAGGGGTTAAAGGTGGAGGGATTGTTCATTTAGGGGTTTAGAGGAGCTCAATTTAGACCAAGTACCCTGGGATATTTTTAGCATTTATATACCAAACACCATAATAAGTTATTTATATATACTACCTATTTGCTTCTCACCACAATCATATGATATTATTATATCCATTTTATAGATTAGGTGATTGCATTTTAGAGAATTTAATTTCCTCATTTAGAGAGTTAATTTCCACATTTTAGAGAGTTAGTGTAAGAGCTAGGATAAAACCAAAGTAGTGTGATTTTGGAGCCTGCCATTTTAGCCACTGCTCTATCCAGCACTATTCAATGCAACTGTAATGCAAGTCACATATATCATTTTAAATTTTCTAGTAGTCACATTAAACAGATTTTTTAAAAGTTTTAATAATACGTTTTATGTAATCTAATGTATCCAAATAGGATAAAATCATTTCATCTTCTAATCAATGTAAAAAAATATGATTTTTATTAATGTTGACTTGGAAATTGAGTATGTATTGGCACATCTCAGTTTGGACTGCCCACGATTCTAGTGCTCAGTAGCTACATGTGGCTAAGTGGCTACCATATTGGACCATGCGGATCTGTCCCTTAGATCAAGGTAATTTTGAAGCTTTGGAAGAGTGCAGAGGTGCCTTTTGCTTGTGACAGCACTAATTTGTGTGAATGTTATGACGGTGCAGTAGCCTATAGTCCACTGTTTCCCTGCATGAGTGGGACGGGAAAGCCTCCCAGCCATTGAGAATGACAAAAATAACTATTGAGAGGTAGTTGTTCACAGCTACTCTCCTGAGAACTGGGTACCCTAAAACTAAATCAAATATATAGATTAATTAGAGGGTAGTTAGTATTGAAAAAGAATTCCCAGCATTCCTTTACATAATGATCTCTCATCATAATACTCTACATTTTATAAGGCCTTATCGTTTGTAGAATAACATTTTGTATATACTTTCTTATTTGATTCCTCACAGTAAACCAGTGAGGTGTTAGCTCCATTTTTATAGATGATGAATTGATTTACAGAGGGATTTGAGTGATTTGCTCCATTTTTATAGATGATGAATTGATTTATGGAGGGATTTGAGTGATTTGCTGAGTTTATGTATAATAAAGGTGAACCCCCAATGCCTGTTTTATAGGTTCTGGTCTATTAAGTTTTTTCACCGTACCAATCACTTTTGCCTTATATATAGCCAAACATACTATATTTATGAACTGTGATCATTAACACTTTCAGAACCCAGTATGTCAGGCCTCTTCCCGGAAGTGCATTCCTTAAACTCCTATGTAATTGTTATAGTGCCTGTACTCCATTTCCTACTCAGTTATTGTTTCTTTACATGTCTTTGTCTTAGACTGCCTTAGAAATATCCTAAACCGGTGACTTTTTGTTTTGTTTTTGGTGTTTTATTTATTTTATTTGCACCTAGATTCTATAGGATTAAATCATCATGGGAGCTAGTCATGGAAAATAAAGGAAGTACCTTGATGTCCACCCCCAGCCCCGCTTTTTTTCCCCAATAAAATCTATCTTGACTCTATAGAGGAATTGCATACTGTCAAGCTTGTGCTTATTTTCCCATAATCGTTTCTGAAATTAGGCAATAAGATGCAAAAAGCACCCTCCTTGCATGCTTTACAAATGGAATTTCCACAGGACATTTTTGGATTTTTTGTTCATTTATTTGAACAACGGATTTCTAGTTACCAACAGAGATTTTAGATCTGCAGGTTGTAGCTATAAAGGACCTCAAATGCCAACTTAGAGATTTGAGCTTTATCTTACTGGCTTTGAGAAGTCACATGATTAACATAATGTTTTAGGCAGAATAATGTAGAGAATAGTTATCTGACATACCTGGTATAAGACTAGTTCAGGTTAACAGTGATCCTAACTCTAAAGGAGCTTGGTGATGGAAACAGACATTATAACTCATGAAAATTTATGGATGACTAATGTCATTTAAGTGAGACTTTTGATAAGGCACATAACTTATTGTCATTATCCACTTCCCAAGGTCATATCTTCAGTTGCTTGTTCTCAGCCAACATTACACTCATTAAAGCACAGTTATTCTTATCATTCTTCAATTATTACAATAGTGTTTGTTTTTAAGAAATCTCTTTAGAACCTGCATGTCTTGATTCCAATATTTATGAGCTTTCAGTGATCTGCTATAATGAGTTTGGACCATGATGTAGTTGGCACAGACATTTATGGAAATAGATTTGATATAAAAATCTCAAATGAGAAGTACTTGGGTCTAGTTACTTACTCGGCTTTCAGCCTCTTAAAAGGTCATAATAATAAGTCTCAATGAAGATGATCTACATAGTACCTACTTTTTATGGTTTAGAGGTTTAAATGCTATACCATATGTAAAATGTTTAGCACAGTGTCTAGCATACTATATATTTAATGTAGTAGTTGCTATTTCTGTTGTAATCATCATCATTTTGATTAATGGGCAGTATAGAGTGGGTAGCCAAAGGTTAAGAGTCATTGAGGCTAATTAGGAAATTATATTGGGAACTAAATATGAGAAATACTGAGAAGGAAATGGATTGGATTTAGGAGTTTATCTGATTTGAGTTAGGGTGAATGGATTATTCCTATAGGAAAGTCATAGGTTTGGGGTAGGGATTGGTTAATTATAATTGGAATTTGAGCTAGTGATTATTTCAGCAGGCATTTGGAAATACAGGGTTAGAGTTTATAAGAAAAGTTAGAATTGGTGATAATAATTAGTTCCACAAAAATCCTGGAAGAAATTAGAAAAAAAGCAATTTCTTCCTCAAATGTTATTGTGGCCTGTTTGTTTTTAGGTCTATGTTGTGGATTTTTTGAACCCATTTTTGGTTATTTTTATCCATAGGCATTTATATATATTCATATGTTACGTATCAATAGAGGAATTGTTGAAGGACTTGCCTTAGCTCTGCCTCTTAACTGAATGACTTTGGACAAGTTTTCTAATTTCTTTGTGTCTCAGTAGTTTTATAAAATTGAGGTGATAATAGTAAGAAATGGAAGACTTATGGCTGGGCATGGTGGCTCATGCCTGTAATCCCAGTACTTTGGGAGGCCAAGGCAGACGGATCACTTGAGATCCGGAGTTCAAGACCAGACTGGCCAACATGGCAAAATCCCATCTTTACTAAAAATGCAAAAATTAGCTGGTTATGGTTATGAGCACTTGTAATCCCAGCTACTCTGGAGGCTGAGGCAGGGGCACGTGAACCTGCAAGATGGAGGTTACAGTGAGCCAAGATGTCACCACTGCACTCCAGCCTGGGTGACAGCAAGACTCCATCTCAAAAAAAAAGGAAGAAATAGAATACTTAATATCGTATGTACTAACTGTTGAGCCTAGCATGCAGTAAGTCTCAATGAAGATGGTCTATTATTATCTATCATTATTATTGCCATCTGTTCTGTTGGTCGGGAATGTTTAACAATTCTTACAAGTTGCATTTTTATCTTCTAGCTGCTCTGTTAAAAGTGAAAATGAAACAGTTGCCTGCGGCAACAGTTCGACTCCTTTCAAGTTCTCAGATCATCACTTCAGTGGTCAGTGTTGTAAAAGAGCTCACTGAAAACTCCTTGGATGCTGGTGCCACAAGCATAGATGTTAAACTGGTAAGTGTCCTTGAGAAGCCAGATACCTTTAAGACAAAGAAAAGGGGCTGGGTAGATGTTTTCTCCTTAAACTGTTACCTTTATTTTATTTCTTTACACCAGTAAATTATTCGTAGGATATTGGACCCTTCGTCTTAAGAGTAAATCCTTGAAAATAAATTTTAATTTAAATAAACATTATAGTAACATTAAAGGAAATAGTTACAAAAGAAAACATGCTCTTTAGGAATCCTTCACCTAAACCATCTAATGTTTGTATTTTCTACATGCATATGTCCTTGGTTATTCATATATTCTTGTTTTAGTTATTTTCTTTTGCATTTTATTTTTCCCATCTAATCAAATTTCAAACCATTTCCCTTGTTACTTTTTTCACATTTAAAAATTTAAGTGCTGTATATTAAATCATTTGAGTAAATATGACCTACATCACTCATGATTTATTGCAATTAGTTTGCATGTCTAGTTCCTCTGTTCTAATTGCTAACACATAGAGGTATGCTTTATTCATTTTTGTATCCTCTGTACCTGGCTAGTACCTAGTACGTAGTAGGAAGATAAATAAATCTGTTGGATTGAATTTAAGAATACATTTTTAAAAATCTTCTAATTATCAGATATTTATGCTGCTTCTGGTTTTATTGAACTAGAAACAATGCTACTAGAGATATATTTGTAAGAAAGGGACCTAACTTTTTCTTATCTACTAGATAAGATTCTATGACATGGACATACTATATATATTTTGTGTAAAAATAAAATCCCAGTCACTTTTTATAAAACTCGGTGACTTAACTACTACTATACCCAATTTATTTATTATTGTTATTATTTTTTAAATTTTTTGAGACAGAATCTTGCTCTGTTGCCCAGGCTAGAGTGCAGTGGCTCGATCTCGACTCACTGCAGTCTCCCTCCCCAGTTCAAGCAGTTCTCCTGTCTCAGCCTCCCAGGTAGCTGGGATTACAGGTACATGCCATATCTGGCCAATTTTTGTATTTTTAGTAGAGATGGGGTTTCACTATGTTGGCCAGGCTGGTCTCGAACTTTTGACCTCAGGTGATCCTCCCGCCTCGGCCTCTCAGAGTGCTGGGATTATAGGCATGAGTCACCGTGCCCAGCCATACTATACCCATTTTATAAATAATGTTCTGAGAAGTTTCCCAAAGTCACGTAATTAGTAAGTAGTAGAGCCGAGACTAGAATCCAAGTCTTTCTGACTCTAAAACCCATTCTAGGTTTTCTCTCTGTGCCAGTTGTTCTCACAAATGTTTGAGTGCATCAGAATAACTTAGAATGTTTGTTAAAACCGTTACTGGGCCTTACTCACAGAACTTCATAGTCTAGATGGGGCCTGAGAATTTGTATTTCTAGTAAATTTCTAGTTGATGCTGATGCTGGTGGGTTTTGGAACACACTTTGAGAATCATTCTTCTATATCAAACCTCTATTCTGTTTTTAATATACTCTAAGCTTTATAAACGTGAAAAAAGGTATATTAAATTAAATCCAAAGAAAGACAATTTGTTTTTCTTAGGTATTTCATATAGTCAGTTCAGTCTGATTAGAGTACAATTGATAATAATTAAATAGGATTAGATAGTTATAGCTGACAGAGTTCACTTAATCTTTGGCAGGCAAACATCTTTTTCTTAAACATTTCTGGAAGAAAAACTGGTTTTTAAAGTAATGTGACAAAGCCAACAGAAGTCCCCTATAAAACTAAGTTAGATATTTTAATCTGGCTGTAAAGTTTAGTCTCTTGACATTAAAATAGTATTTGCTTTGTAGAATTTTAAGATACACACCTTAAAAGTGTGGCTCTTCATAATAAGACCTGTTTTATTGTGGTTTTATGCTATAATAGCTATCCTGACTAGGTATGCTTTCATAATTAGTTAATTAAATGTGATGATACTATTTTAAACATTTAAACAAATCTTTGTGTTCTTATTATGGGGTTTCGAGACCACATTGGCCAGGCTGGTCTCAAACTGCTAGCCTCAAGTGATCCACCCATCTCAGCCTTCTAAAGTGCTGGGACTACAGGCATGAGCCACCATACCCAGCCTGTTTTTTTTTTTTTTTTAAATAAAAAAGACAGACTGTTCCCAGAATGTAAACTTAACTTTATTTATTTAGAGTCAGTCTCACTCTGTTCCCCAGGCTGAAGTGCAGTGGTGCATTCTCGGCTCACTGCAACCTCCATCTCCCAGGCTTAACGATTCTCCTGCCTTGGCCTCCTGAGTAGCTGGTATTACAGGTGTGTGCCACCATGCCCAGCTAATTTCTTGTATTTTTAGTAGAGACCGAGGTTTCACCATGTTGTCCAGGCTGGTCTCGAACTCCTGACCTCAAATGATCTGCCTGCCTGGGCCTTTCAAAGTGCTGCAATTACAGGTGTGAGCCACTGCGCCCAGCGAAACTTAATTTTAGATTGAGAGAGGTGTGAGGAACAAAATCTTAGGTGTCTCCCTCCAATCCTTTGAATATCTAATTTATCTAAAAATTGCTGACATATACAGTATTATATCATTTTAGGTTATTAGAAAGACATAATATTATTTTTAATACCAGAGTCATTATAATTATAGAAAGATTTTTTTCCCCCTTTATAATTTGCATCTGTGGTCATACACATAGGACTTTGTGGAGGAGAGTCAGGCTTATTATGGAAGTTGGCTACCAGATTTGGACTATGGTAGTCACACAAAGTATGAACACCATGGGAATTTAAATTTTGTTCTTGTTATGTATGCATATTTTTAGTATTAGAATATAAAACTGTGAATTGAGATTTTGAAAAAATTTTCTTTGCCTGATGTGGTGGTTCACACCTATAATTCCAGCATTTTGGGAAGCTGAGGCAGGAGGATCACTTGAAGCCAGGAGTTTGAGATCAGCCTGGACAACAAAGTGAGACCCCATCTGTACAAAAAATTAAAATAAAAATAGCTAGGGACTGTGACGTGCACCTGTAGTCCCAGGCACCTCAGGAGGCTGAGGTAGGAGGGTCACTGAGTCCAGGTGTTCAGGGCTACAGTGAGCTATTATCATGCCACTGTACTGTAGCCTGAGTGACAAAGTATCCAAAAAGATCTTGACTTTTTTTCAAATTAAGAACTCATTGGTTGCCAAATTAGAGGTGTTTTCTCAGCAGTTTCCTGTTAGATGGCTGTAGATTTTTATGTGAGCAATAAGGGAGAAAGTATTAAAAATCAGATTGATTCCTGCCATAGAAAAAAGCAAAATGAGTAAACAAAATTAATAAATAAAAATCAAGTTGAATAATGATACTTGCTAGGTTCTTCCTGACTGTAATATGTGTTACTTTGTTACTGATGGACTTCTGTTTTGTTTTGTTTAGGGGCTGTATATATAAAAGGTATATGTAATTCAGAATAATTTTTTTAGTCAAGTTTAAACAAATTATGGTATATTGTAAATATCCATGATAATGAAACAGTGAAAAGAAACCTTAAAGATCAGCCTAACCTCCTTATTCTACAGTTGAATTGAGTCCAGAGAAAACAAGGGAGTTGCCCATTGCACCATAACTAGAAATTAGTAGAGCTAAAAATTTAAGCTCTTGGCCCGGCACAGAGGCTCACTCTTGTAATCCCAGCACTTTGGGAGACCAGGGTGGGCAGATCACCTGAGGTCAAGAGTTCGAGACCAACCTGACCAACATAGAGAAACCCTGTTTCTACTAAAAATACAAAAATTGGCAGGGCATGGTGGCGCATGCCTGTAATCCCAGCTACTTGGGAGGCAGAGGCAGGAGAATTGCTTAAACTCAGGAGGTGGAGGTTGCAGAGAGCTGAGATCTTGCCATTGCACTTCAGCCTGGGCAACAAGAGTGAAACTTCATCTCAAAAAAAAAAAGAATTTAAACTCTTATTTCTATAATGTTATGCTTCTGTAAAAGTAAATCAAAATGTCAAAGTTCTTTCACTTGTGTTTCTTTCTAAGTGTGACAACAGTTTAATATTTTTATATACTAAAAGTGTTTGTTGACATTTTATAGGAGAACTATGGATTTGATAAAATTGAGGTGCGAGATAACGGGGAGGGTATCAAGGCTGCTGATGCACCTGTGATGGCAATGAAGTACTATACCTCAAAAATAACTAGTCATGAAGATCTTGAAAATTTGACAACTTACGGTTTTCGTGGAGAAGCCTTGGGGTCAATTTGTTGTGTAGCTGAGGTAAGGTAATTATATTGGTTATTTAGCGATTTCATAATCACTGAATGTTACGATTGAAACTAACCCAGTGTTTGGTGAAGTATGGTTTTAAATATTTTTATTATGATAAAATATGCATAACATAAAATTTATCATTTTAACTCTTTTAATGCTGTACAATTCAGTGGCAATGGCATTATCTGCATTCACATTGTTGTGTCTATCACCATTATTCATCTCCACAACCTTTTCATTATCCCAAACTCTGTACCTAGTAAACAATAATGCCCTTCTTCCATCCCCTAGCACTCACTGTTCTACTTTCTGTCTCTATGAATTAGACTATTCTAGGTATCTCATATAAGTGGACTCATAAATTATTTGTTCTTTTGTATCTGGCCTGTTTCTTTTATAATGTGTTCAGGGTTCATCCATGTGGTAACATGTGTCAGAATTTCCTTCCTTTTTAAGGCTGAATAATATTCCATCGTGTGTATATACCACATTTTGTTTATCTGTTCATCCACTGGTGGACACTTGGGTTACTTCCGCCTACCTTTGGATTGTTGTGAATAATGTTGCTGTGCACATTGGTGTACAAATATCTGTTTGAGTCCCTGCTTTTACTTCTTTTGAGTATATACCCAGAAGTAGACTTGCTATGTCATATCATAATTCTGTGCTTAAAATTTTTTGAGGAGCAGCAAAATGTGTTTTGCGTTTAAAAATTGTGTTAAGAAAATTAAACAGATATTTAACTGTAGCACTTCTCTGAGCCTTTACTATATTCAAGCACCTTGTAAATCTCTAAGGTTGGTGATCTGTATAGGTACATTTTCCCATACCTACTTGGCCATGAAATTTTATTGAGAAAGCATATCATTTTTGTTTGCTTGCTTGTTCTGTGGACTACACTTTGGAAATACCACTCTAATCAGTACATTTAGTGAGATTATGCTCTAGAGATGTGAATTGACTTGGTCTAAACCATAGCTAGTTAAGGGCAGATTGGATCCAAGAACTTTACCCTTCTGACTGTGGGTTAGGTCCTCTTCTGGTCTTTGGACATCTGTTTAGTAGTCCAGTCTTCCCAGGAGTGATAGAGCCTCTAGGTTCGTTGTGGTCTTCCCTCAGCCCTCCTGTTTTTGAAGTGCTGGCATAGTATAGTATAGGTTTTCTCCATTTTTTTGTGGATAGGATTCCAGCTCAGTACAGATCCTCCTTGACGTATGAGGGAATTACATTCCTGATTAAACCTTTGTAAGTTGCAAATATTGTAAATCAAAAATACATTTAATGTGCTTAACTTCTTGAGCATCACAGCTCAGCCTAGCCTACTTTTAACATGCTCAAAACACTTACCTTGGCCTACAGTTGGGCAAAGTTATCTGGCAACATAGTATACTGGAAAGGATCTGTTGTTTATCCTCCTCATCACAGGGCTGACTGGGAGCTGTGGCTCACTGCCTCAGCATCGCTATTGTATCCACCACTTTTTACTGAATGCATATCACTTCTGTAGCACTGCAAAGTCAAAAAAATCCTGTGTAAGTAGCACCATTGTTAAATTGGTGACCATCTGTGTTCAGTTTTTTACTTTTGCACTTTTCTGGCTGTATAACATGATATCCTAAGTAGGCCAGAAAATTTGCAAAGGAGATGAAGTTGTAAGTGGGAGATTTTGCTGTTGGAGTGTGGAGGACTAGGGGCCCTTGTTTATTAGAATTCAGATGTTTAGACATCATTAAAGGGAAATTATTATGTGTACTCTTAAAACCTTTATCCAAAATGTAGCACACTGTGTGCCTCTGTATTTTCCTTAGCACCAGCTTTAGAGTTCACTGAGCCTCCAAATAGATTTTGGAGAAGAGTGACTAGAGGGTTCAACTGGGCATTGTCCATTTTTCTCCCCAAGACTATAAATGGGAATCTACAACCCTGGATCTTGTACGAAGAGTTTGTTTTTAAAATGGAATGGTTTTGTGCCCAAGAACCTCTGAATCTCCCCGTACTGTTTAGCTGTTAGTGGCTGCTTTAGAAGTCATCTTTTTTTCTGTTTTAGAACATAAATATTTGATTTTTTTTTTTTTTTTTAGCTGTTGTGCAAACTTGGCAGATAGGCTTTAAGCTTTATTTGGTAGATATTGTCAAAAAAGATAATTTGATATTTTTGTATTTTCTGCAGTATATACATATGTAAAACCCTTCAGAGCTGAAATTGGTCATAATTAGCTTTGCCTGCTAGATGGCAGCACTATACTTGGTTTTTAGAAATACGTTTTACATGAGCCATGTGATTTATTCAAATCTTCACTGTAGTTCTGAGTTTAGATGGCAGTCTTTGTCCATTGGTCACTTTCTATCTTGTTTCCTTATTTGGTTACTTAAACCCGCTTCATAGGCAAGTTTATCATTTTGTCTTTATTTTATTTTTAAGCACTCAAGTGGCCTTGAGTATAAATAAAATAATTTTGCTCATCAGAATTACAAAACAATTATCAGAGTATCACGATAATAGAAAAATTATAAAGTTTTAAAAAAATGTTTGCAATGCCTAACGTTTGTTTATCTTAGAAAATACAGTATTTTATGAAGTTTCCTTTCTTACAGGTCTTTGAGAAAACCATATATAGATGTGTGTATGTATGCGTGCGTATACAAACACAGACACTAACAACACAATGAATTTTTACGTATGGATACTCCTGATCAAGATTTAGACCATTATCAGAGCCCAAGAAGGTTCCCTCATTCCCACTCCCAGTCAGTACTCCTCAGAGGTAACTGCTACTCTGACCTCTGTCAACACAGATGAGTTCTGTATGTTCTTGAACTTGATATAAATGAAATCTTGCAGTATATTATTTTGTCAGAAGAGTTTTTGATGAAGATTTAGGTTTGATTATACCTGAAAGCTAAAGGAAATACAGAGCTAGCTGGAAGGAACTCTGATAGTAGTAGCGGCTCTAGTATACCATTAGATTCCCCCACTTCCGGACTGAGCAGTCAGCCCCCAGCTGCCAAGAGTATTGGTGACTCATCCCTGAGTCTCCCTCTGGAGCTTGCTCTTACTGCAGCTGAAGATAACTGCCTTACACGTGCATCCAGTGACTGGTTGAGCGGTTATAAAGGTTCCAGTTTAGGACAACATTGCCCTATGCCCACTGGTGATCATCCCAGATAACCCCCCAATAAGCTGCCTGCTTATTAATCTCCATCTCAGAATCAGCTTCATGGATTAGCCAGCCTACAATGTAGGTCTTCTGTGCTTCAGCCTCTTCGTGGAACTCATGAGGAAACAGGTCTTGTGAAGCCAAATGCTAAGGCTTCTTACCTCAACTTTAAAACTCCGTCTCTAATAATCAAGTAATATTCATTGTCTACTCCATGCAGGGTGCTGTGCTAGTTAGTTGATTTCAGAGGAATTGTACACAGTGAAATAAGTGAAGTATGAAATTTGTAACCTATTCAGGGATACATAGTGTGTTCAAAGCAAAACCCAGAATTCAGTTCTAATTTCATGCCTTTCTTTCATTAGTGAGTTTTCCATGGTAGGTTATATTACCTCCTTACTAGCGTGATTAGAAATGTATTTATAAAGTTTAAAAATACCTCCATATTAAATATTAAATTATTTACAAATTTACCCAGGCCTGCAGTGGTAAGTTCAATAGCTAAGTCGTTAGGAGTAGGTGAGTTGAAACTTACATGGGAGGACTGTGAATAGTATTTCAGAAAAACAGGAAGTCTTTTATGTTTGTTGAACTCAGTTATATTTAAAAATAAAATTTTTTAAGTAAGACCTATTTAATGGCTGCTTTTTTGGGGGAAAAAAGTTCAGTTTTTAAACTGAATGAATATTCCTTAGTACTCAGAATTGAGGTTTCATATATAGAAAAAATACAGTTTCGTCACTGGCTTATTGTGAAACTTTTCAGATGAAAATTACAGTGAACACAATAAAAATTAGTGATTTGGTTATTTTATCTACCAAACTAATGCATATGATTTTAAAGTCATAGGGTTGTAAACCATCCCAGGCTCAGCGGATTCATATATAATTGGGCACACTATTAAATAGCGCCATCGCCCATAACTCCAGTTGTTGAAATTACTTTCTCTTTATTTTTAAAATGTTAATAATTAAGAAAAATTAAGTTAGACTTTTCAGCAAAATTGGTTGGAGAAATCTAAAATACATCTAATTCTATATTCTTTATATACTAGAATGGTCAGTTTTCCTAATTTGTCAATTATAAAATAACTTCCAACCTTAAACAGTTCAAAGGAGTAAACCATTATTTTTGTTTTGTTTTCTAATTTTAAAAATTTTCTGTAGAGATAGGGTCTTACTCTGTCAGGCTGGGCTGGAAAACCTGGCCTCAAGCAATCTTCCTGCCTCAGCCACCCAAATTGCTGGTATTACAGGCATGACCCACTGTCCCCAGCAGGCATTATTTTTATATCTACAGAGTAAACTGTTGATGTTTAAAAATGGAATTACTGCTTTCACTATCTGTGATGAGTGTAAGTATATCAGCAACTGACACAAATTTACTGGTGATGGTTTTCTTTAAAATCACATCAGCAAGCATAATTTCTTGAAATTATTGACTGTAGAGCAGTAATTTTGAGATATTTGTCATCTTTAATGTTTAATTACTAGTACTAATTACTAAGCACAGTGACTGGGTTGAATTAGAGATACTGAAAATCCTGTTTTGACCTTCTCATAAAAATGTTTATAAAGATTGTATTTATTATTCCTATCATAATAAAATACACATAAAATATTTTATTCCTTTTTAGGTTGATATTTTATATGCGTTATCAAAGAAATGTTCAAGAAACAACATTTTTGAACTGGATTTTACATGGATGCTAAATTACACTTTAGTTTTAGGAGAAATACAGAACAGTTTATTTTATTTTGTTTTTTTCCTTAAATAAAGAACAAATTCTGAAGTAGGAGTCATAAGCCTAATTATAAATCCTGAGTGTTTGGATAGGAGACGTGGCCAAAGGCCAAAAGTAAAGTTAACTTTTCTGAGAATCTTTTTTTTTTCTTTTTTAAATCAAGTGAGGGTCAAATAAAATAATACATATTACAGCGTCTTGAATATTGTGTGCATACAGATGAAAGTTATTTCTACTTTGGACTTGTATGTGAAAAGTAACATGCTGCTGTATCACATAGGTAATAAGATCATTAGACTTGCTTTTTCCTTTCTGCAAACAGTATTTTACCTCAGCATTCAATGTTTATATATACTTTTCCA
Source organism: Plecturocebus donacophilus (assembly GCA_004027715.1). NCBI lineage: Eukaryota > Metazoa > Chordata > Mammalia > Primates > Pitheciidae > Plecturocebus > Plecturocebus donacophilus. Next base: position 89,774 of record PVKP010003610.1, on the reverse strand, counting down.
CATTTGGGGGAAATCCTTTCTAAAATGTAATAGCCATTTATAGGTAAATTCCTTCAAATTCTCACCAAATGTTTTTATTCTGTAGTATTAGTTCATTTTTTTCTCTTGTTTTTTCCTCAGAAGTTTTAGTCATCCTCTGTATAATATTTATATTTATTGATTCATTCATCCACCATTTAAATGGTTACAATGTACTGAATATTATTCTGACCTTATCAAGCTCATTATGCAGTTGACCCTTAAACATCAACTGGTTTGAGGTGCAGACCCTGCCCCCCACCACTTCGTCATGCAGTCAAAAATTCACATGTAACTTTTGACTCCTTTAAAACTTAACTACTAATAGCCCACTATTGACCAAAAGATAACATATTTTGTATGTTATGTGTATTACATATACTATATTCTTACGATAAAGTAAGCTAGTTTTATGTTATTAAGAAAATTATAAGAGAAAGTATATTTGCTGTTTATTAAATAGAAGCCATTCATTAAGTGTTCATGTTGAGTAGGCTAAGAAAAGGGTAGAAGAGGAGAGATTGGTCTTGCTGTCTCTGGTGGCAGAAAATCTGTGAGTAAGTGGACCTGCACAGTTCAAACTTGTGTTGGTCAAGGGTCAACTGTATAATTTTGTGATGAGATAATGTAGGATCTGTAAGTTTGTTTTTGTATTACATCGCATTAGGCCTCCATAGCTTAGAGGAGCAGAATGAAAAACTGAGTCCTTCTGTTTTGAAGATAGAGGTTGGACTCACTTATTTGTGGGCTTACATGTTATTAAAGGGTCAGGGGAAGCCCCTAGCATCATGATGATGGTTCTAAGCTGCTAAGGATTCCTGACTCCTTTTCCACAGTGTAGGGTGGTCTCCTATATCCTTTATAGCTATGATGGTAGAGCTTCAGTCAGAATAGGTCTGGGAAGTTTCAAAGCAGTTGGAATATTTTACTTCCTAAATGCAGCTTCCTCACAGGTGATGGAACTCTGTTGAAAGGAGAAAAGCCAGGGCTAAGATTTCACTGTTGCTAGGCTCCCCATAGTGAGTATCTGGGAACAAGTTCTACAGTCAGAGTACCTTAATTAGTGCACAATACTTGTATATACTGCACAGACAGGCAGGCATACTCACATGCAGAAAAGAAAACATTTCAGCCATTCAGGCAAAAGTCTGTATTTCACCTGAATCATAAAGACCTTAGTTTTAGACTCATATTTGTGTCAGTGTTCATCTAAAAGTTAGCCCCCCCAAAACTCAAAAGGCTTTATCATAATTAAATGAATTTTTGTCAAGAGGATTTTTACTCGAATTATCAGAATATATATTTTTACTTTACTTTTTATCTAAACATTGAAGAAAAACTATGTTTGTCTAAAGTTTAAATGGTTTTATGTAATTTTAATTTTATAATGATACTGTAATTTCTTGAAACTCAGTAAACTGGACCAGAGTCAGTTTTAATAACTGATAGCTAATATAGTCTCTGAAGTTCTCTAAGGACTTCTAAAACTTCTCCTTTTAAAATACTGATTTTCTCCTTTTACAATACTGGTTTTCTTTATTTCTTCTCTTGACATCACGAGATTCACTCTCTGTCACCATTCCTCAATGTCTCTAGTAAGAATCACCAGTAATAGTGTGTACTGTTAGAGATGCTCCTGATGGTGGAGTTACTGCAGGTTCAAATGCTGAATTCATTAAGTTTCTGAACCTATGCCTGGTCCAAAAAAGTTTCCTGCTCTGAACACAGGGTCATGTGATGAAACGAACTCTTGAAATAAAATTCCCTTTCCTTCCTCTGACGAATACACTGTATTTCATAAGTTTATGAAATACCGTTATGTGTTTGCTTTATGCTTTACTGTCTTCAGCCATGAGTTCCAAAGCATTTCCTATCTAAATAAATTTTCATAATCTATAAATTGTAATTTTACAAAATTTTAAGTTGGAAAATAGAGGGTTTTTTTCACTTTAACGTAAATGTTGCATTATGAGCACTAAGGTCTTATTTTGCTTTTTAGCCCTTCAGTTTCTTCATCTAGGCTGGAATATATTTGTTATTCACTAATATGTTTAAAGGATGAGCCTTTAATATCTTGTAAGATGCTTTGAAGTGGTTGAAACAAAATCCCATGTAACCTTATAAAGTATTAGCATCATCTTCATCTTATCACCCTTCCTTTAAAGATGATCTGTGTAATCATTTATTCAGGACCATCTAGAAGCCACTGGCAGGGTTAGTACTGGAACTCAGAGTTCCAGGGCTGCCTTTGCTCAGTGACACCAACTTCAGGTCAGGTGGCTAGTTCTTTGGAGAAGAGAAATAGAATTCAGTTAACCTTGGCATTTTGGAAAAGCAGTTGGTTAAATGTAGAATTGTTTTTAAAGGAATAATTATGGAATAATTAAACACAGAAAAGAAAATCTCTAGCAGTTTCTGTCCTCTAAATTACACAGCTTTTGAACTGTGGAATATATTTTGGAAGAAGTAGATCCCTTAAGAGTACTCAGAAACTCAATAGTTTTTCAGTTCTACTTTTTTTGGAAATAGTATCACAGTAATAGCAGCTTGACATAGCGCCCCATAAGAGTTGTATAGACTTTATATTTAGAGAGAATCTAATGTCCTCTGCTAGTACTGTGAGCTGGAGAAGCTGTTTCTTTTTTGTTGCTCTGATATTCCCTGCATGGTACCAACATGTTCCACAGAGCTGTAGGCCCTACAATAAATCTGCTTGTTTAGGGCAGGGTGACAGAACCATCAAGTGTAGACCCACCTGGATTCAGATGAGTTCTAACAGTGGGGTTGGATCCTTATGGTGTCTAAATTATATGGATTTACTTTAGAATATTCAGCTCTGCATATAACGATGGCCAAGAAAGATTACTCCCAATTTTGGGTCATCATTGGCTACCAGGTGTGTGAGGAGGCTACCTTCTTCCCAGTGCTTTCCTTGCCAGCATCCCCACTCACCACTTTTTTTCTGTTTCTTTCTGACAAAGGTATATTTTATTATTGTTATACTTCCATACCTATCTCATGGGGTAAGTAAATCGCTGAGGATGAAGCTAGCTCAAAAGAGGACAGACACTTTAAAATTTATATTTCTATGACTAACATCTGAGGAAATATTTTCATCCCAAATAAAATGTCTTCTTAACATATGCTTACATGTTTTAAAGATTTTTAGTTAATAAAAAGTTTATACTTAATGAGTTTAAAGCTCAGGTTTAAGAAAAAATATCCATAACCATATATATAATTTAAATTTTATTTTATTTTTTGGACCATAAACTTGAAATACAGAAGTCCAGTTTTACACATAATATAGAAGGGGGGAGGGAATGATCACTTTACCAAATAATTATTCATTTACCAACAAATTTATAGAAATAGTTTATTAAAAAGCAAGTTTCCGTAATACAGTTGAAGTACTTGCTTTTACAGACATAAGTCATATAATGCATATAATACAAATAGGCATTTCAGGTATACTTGTTTGTGTATGAGTGTTTTAATAAAGTGAAATACTCAGAACAGTAATTTGTGACATAAAAAGTATAAGCTGGCCTGTTGCTTATTGGTGTAACTCTAAGGAGTATTACAAAAGAACTGGTCACAAAAGTTTATTAGGTAAAATACAATATTGAGTAAATATGTTATGCAACAGTTATTTCAAATCTGCTTTGATAATGAACCCATCGCAATATCTAAAGTGTTAGTTTTATTAGATGGTTTTTTCTCCCCAGGTTTTAATTACAACAAGGACGGCTGCTGATAATTTTAGCACCCAGTATGTTTTAGATGGCAGTGGCCACATACTTTCTCAGAAACCTTCACATCTTGGTCAAGGTAAGAGAGAAGCTTTGTATACAAACATTCTTTACCTTTTCTGTCTTAATAGTTTGTTTTTAAAAAAAGTTACTCCTTGAGTACAAATGTATTGCTTTGATACATACATTTAACTTCCAAGTAAACATTCAGCTTTTACTCTAGCCACCAATTTCTGAAATATTTAGAATTATTCTCAAAAGGAACTGTATAAGAGACTGGACACCTCCATGGACTAGTTACTCTTCTTTAAAAACTAAGAGTATTTATTTTACCAGTGCTGGATCACCAGTGTCATCTTTATATATGAAGGTTAATATTTTATTGAAACATATAAAACATAATGGGTTTGGTAATAATGGTAATAAGCCATACCCTCAAGATATGATTAAATAGATAATTTAAAATATATTTGTTTATTTATGGAAAATTTCAAACATATGCCTAAGAAGTTACAGCACTTATCACTCAGTTTCAGTAATTTATCAACTCATTGCTGCAGTTCTTTCGTGTAATACCCTCACCCATTTCTTCCTTTTCTGTATTATTTTGAAGCAAATATATGTATTAATTATTGTTTCTACTTGTAGTTATATAGTGTTTTATATAATTTTATGTAATGTTACTACATTTTAATTGATATCTTACATTTTCTTTTTTTTTTTTTTTTGCGTGGCATTTTTTTTCTATACACTTGGTTCTCACAGTACATTTTCATTTTTTATTTTTTATTTTTTTTCCTGAGACAGGGTCTCATTCTGTCACACAGGCTGGACTGCAGTGGTATCATCTTAGTTCATTGCAATCTCTGCCTCACAGGCTCAAGTGATCCTCCCACCTCAGCCTCCTAAGTAGCTGGGACTACAGGTGCACACCACTACCAAATTTTTGTATTTTTTGTAGAGACAGAGTTTTGCTATTTTGCCCAGGCTTGTCTCAAACTTCTGAGGCCAAGTGATCCACCTGCCTTGGCCTCCCAGAGTGCTGAGATTACAGATGTGAGCCACCACGTTCAGCTGATATCTTATGTTTTCAAGTTCCTCTAAAAACTATTTACTTATAAGGGTAAAAAAGATCTCTTTAGGCTTGAGTTTCACATATATCCTTTAATCTTTTTCTAATAATGTCTAGTAATGGGGTTATTAAGAGACTGTTAAAGTTACTACTTCTTTAGAGTCATGTTCAAAATAATTATTAGATCTGAAAAGGGACTTGTGGGTTTTGTTGTTGTTGTTTATACTGTATATTTTCTGTGGTTTCTTCCTTCAGTTTTAATGTCAAATTATTGGGTTTGTTTTTTTCAAATGACTTCTGTCTTCATTTCATATATAAAATATAAATTTCTTACATTTTAATACTGGTACCAAATTATTTCATTCTTTCTCTTATTTTGTAAATCCTTAGCTTAATTACCGATTACTTTTGCCCATTAGGAATCGATATTTTTGTTCCACATAAAGAAAAGAGTTAATAGAAACTCCTAAGACAAAGCACTTTTTTTTCTCATTTATTCATTTAATGAAAATGAGCTCAAGTCTAACAGCTATTTTATTTGACATAGACTAATACAAATATTACATATATTTTAATTAAAAATAATAGATTATAATGCTTTTATTATGTATCAAAGGTTAGGACAGAGAGAAGGCATTTTTAAAATATGGTTCTTCTCTAGAAATACTCTGACCCCAGTTCTTACGAGTTCAAATTAGGAAACCATTAGGAGATATTTGAGTGGCTATCCAGTAGAGTACTTTGAAGTAATCTAGTCGCCTTATAAAACTTAAAAGAATTTATTTTTATCTTAGTAACCAGTCTAATCTGGATGGCCAATGGCTTTGCATCACTCATACTTCTTGTGCTTTTCTTTATTCATCTCCATGGGAACTATGAAATAGCAATCCTTAGATATGGAATCCATCTGATCTTTGCCCTTTTGCTGTTGATTTTCCTTTTCCTGCTGACCTCAGTCTTCTACCTTAAATAAGTGAGGTATGCATATTAAGGAATTCTGTCATCAATAAATGAACTTTATTTTCTCAGTATATTTCTTTTATCACAAGAAACAAGATTAAATACTTAGAAGGTCAGTAATTACAAAACTACTAATTGCTTTTCATAACTCAGTTTTTTCACCTAATTATAGTTGATTGGTTAGGAAAACAGCAGAAAATCAAAGTCTTAATTTTAAGTTGTTCTAGATAGACATTATATGTATCTACAAACACTTTCAAAAGCCTTTTATATTTATCTTGCCTTAGTGCTGATAGTTTTTGAGTGATTGAATCACATACTCACATTTCACCAGCTGTCATTTAGCTTCCATTTAAATATTTTCTGCGTAAGATAAAATTACAGTTCAACCATCCTAATTTATACCTGTACATGTAGGGTTCTTGGACTAATTTCTGCTGTGAAGTGAACATCCCTGCTTAGCATTTACGTTTCGTATTATCCAATATGATGATATCTATGGGTGGCATAATTGTAGGTAAAGAAACAACTTAAAATTTTATTTAGGCATTGTAAAATTTCTGACCCCTTTAAACAACATATTTTATTATTATGTTGCCCAGACTGGAGTGCAGTGGCATGATCTCGGCTCACTGCAGCCTCCACCTCCCAGTTTCAAGCAATTCTTGTGATTCCGTCTCCCAAGTAGCTGGGATTACAGGTGTGTACCACCACGCCTGGCAAATTTTTTTTAGTAGAGACAGGATTTTGCCATGTTGGCCAGAGTGGTCTCAAATTTCTGACCTCAAGCAATCTGCCCGCCTTGGCCTCCCAAAGTGCTGGGATTGTAAGCGTGAGCCACCGTACCCAGTCTATAAAACATATTTTTAATGTTTAAAAATAGTTTACTAGAAATTCCAGCTCTGGCTTTTCTAGATGTAGATATTTGTTTTCTGAATTAATTTAGTCATTTAAAATGACTTATGTGTTTAACAGTATGTCACCTTAAGTTGCCCTTACCTCTGTTCACTTCCATTTTAAAGCATTTTTTTAAACTAAAAATAGAAACAAATCTCTTTTAGATTATTATACCAAGTACATGGAGTAAATTATTTGTGTTAGTCCTATCATTTTCTGTCATCACATCTATTCCCTTTACCCTGGGGAATCATTATCAAGCTTTCTAAATTGATTTACCCTCCTGGACAAATTCTTTTAATAACTTTCAGTACTTCTGCCTTAGAAATTTCTCAAATATCAAAAATATATTTAACGGGCTCTGATCAAGGTGTTTTCTTTCCCCACTGTGTTACTAGAGTAGAACATCATGTTCTTTGTAAATTCCTACTGTTTGTGATTGTGCATGTATTAAAAGATCTTTTCATCTTAATTTAAGAATGGAACTTTTATTCATTAAATATTTTAAGAAAACATTCTCATGTATTCAAGCAATCATACCTTTACATTAGGAATATAAATAGCTGCCATTCTAATAAATGGCATATCATAAGGTCATGTAAAAATATAACAGGGAGCATATTATAAGACTGTAGTTTAATTTTGGTGTTTGTAGGGTGTGCTAAAGTTAGAGAGCTGAATGATTTTCTTGTAAAACATGATAGTATAATGGGACCTCCTCCCTACTGGCCAATATTACTTGGTACTTTTAAGGAAGCACATTTCTTCTTTGTTTTTCTTTTCTTTCTTTTTTTTTTTTTTTGAGACAGTGTTCATTTGGAATCAGAAAAGACTTTTCCATCAGTATGTTTTATTCAAACATATAATTCTCATTATTCTCAACTGGCTGAATGCAGTGGCTCAGACTCCAGCACTTTGGGAGGCCGAGGTGGGCAGATATTGAGGTCAGGAGTTCTAGATCAGCCTGTCTGACATGGTGAAACCTCATCTCTACTAAAAATACGAAAACTTAGCTGGGCGTGGTGGCTGGCACCTGTAATCCCAGCTACTCAGGAGGCTGTGGCAGGAGAATCACATGAACCCGGGAGGCAGAGGTTGCAGTGAGCCAAGATTGTGCCATTGTTCTCCAGCCTGGGCAACAAGAGCGAAACTCCGTCTCAAATAATAATAATAAATCTCAATTTAGTTTCACAGGATATTTTTAGATGATGAAGCAATAATTTATCAATATACAGATTAGGTATAGTGTGGTCCTAGATAGATAACATATATTTAAAAATCAACAGGTATCTCTTTTTACTTTCATATACACATTTATATTTTGCCCTCTTGATTTTTGTCTTCTGTCTAGTGCCTGCCATTATATTTGTCATCTAGGAACTTACATACTAGTGGGGAACACAGATGAGTGAATAATGACAAAATGAAGCCACTGACTGCTTAGAGAGAGGTTAGCAAGTTTTTCAGAAAAGATGATGTTTGAATTTGAAGATGGTAGGAGTTTGAAGATGATAGGTAAGAAGACATGGAGTATAACCTTTCGGCAAGAGAAAAATGATGGATACAGATTTCAAGAGACCATTGCTATCTGTGTAGCAATGGAGGAAAAGCATAATTTTTAAAATTTGTATTCGTTAAACTATGAAGAACTGTGTCACAGAGAAGTTTAAATGAAGTAAGCCCAACAGAAAGACAATCTCTTCCTAGAAAAGAAGTGCCTGGTGACCATTTGCATCCCTGGGAGCATTAATTGAGTCTGGAGGAATAGGTGGATAAAGGAGCAGTCATTCTATAAATAAGGTGTCTTTTAAGGTACTAGGAGAAACCAGCTGAACTTTTAATAGCCACTTGTGGGCTGACATGACTGATTGGAATATGGGATCCTCAAACAGGGCTAGTCCACCCCATACACTAAATCTCAGCAGGACCTTTGTTGAATAAAAAGTGATGAAGAAAATTGGGACTGAGCTAGAGAAAGAAAGATCTTAAAGCCTTGCTAGAGGAAGAGACCTGATTCCATCTTCAAGACATTTGAAACCAGAGGTGAACTGAAACTGAAAGGTTCAACTCAGATAACTCCTAGTTAGATTGAAGAGATCTGTTCTTCACCCTACTTGCTTGGCAGGAAACACTTTTTCTGGGAGAAAATATTTTCTTCTTCAGTATCTGTTCTTTTATACACAAGTTTTGGCAAAAATAAAAATTTTGAGAGACTTGAGGAAAGGAAAATGGGATCCATAATCAAGAGAAAAAACAGTGTAAACAAACTCACCAATAACCCAGATGTTTGAACTAACAGACAAAAACTTAAAAAAAAAAAAAAAAAAACTTAAAGAATTTGGAAGAAAAGATGGTCAAAATTGGTAAGAAGGTAGCAAATTTCAATGAAGAAATGGAAACTAAAGAACTAAATGGAAATTCTAGAATGAAAAAAGTACTATGTCTGAAGAATTAATTGGATGGACTTACTGGAATCAGGTCAATAAAAATGATACAGACAAAAGCACCAAAAGTAGAATGAAAAAAGAGCATTAGAGACCTGTGACAACATTAAATGGTACAACATGTGACTGAAATCTCAGGAGAGAGAGAATGGGGCAGAGAACAGAATCTGAAATGAAAATATCTGAGGGCTGGGCACAGTGGCTCACACCTGTAATCCTAGTACTTTGGGAGGCCGAGGTAGGCAGATCACTTGAGGTCAGGAGTTTGAGACCAGCCTGGCCAACATAGTTAAACCCTGTCTCTACTAAAAATACAAAATTTAGCCAATTTTTTGTATTTTGGTACATGCCTGTAATCCTGGCTACTTGGATGGCTAAGGTAGGAGAATCTCTTGAATGCAGGAGTTGGAGGTTGCAGTAAGCCAAAATCATGCCACTGCATTGTAGCCTGGGCCACAGAGTGAGACTCTTTGTCTCCAACAACAACAAAAAAAGTTTTTTTTTAAAAAGATTAAAAAAAAGTTTTTTTAAAAAAAGATTAAAAAAAGGGATTATGTCTGAGAATATTCCAAGATTTTTGAAAAGATGTAAAATCACATACCAAAGACAGTAAACAGAACCAAGTGGAATAAAAATAAACAGAACCATAGCTAACCACATCATAATTGAATTACTGAAAACCAGTAATGTGTTGGACAGGACTGTTGTTAAGGTAGTATATTTTACTTTAATTGAAAGCATTTTTTCTTTTTTAGAGATTCATAAAAATATGGTACTGTTTACAGCTTTCAGGAAATATTAAAAGCAGCCAGAGAAGAAAATAACATTGAATTCAGAGGAACAACAAAAATAATGACAGCTGATTTCCCATCAGAAACATATAACCCCCAAAAAATGGAATGACATCTTTTAAATATTTAAAAAAATTTTGGCCAGGGACAGTGGCTCATGCCTGTAATCCCAGCACTTTGGGAGGCTGAGGCAGGCGGATCACCTGAGGTCAGGAGTTCAAGACCAGCCTGACCAACATGGCGAAATCCCATCTCTACTGAAAATACAAAAATTACCTGAGTGTGGTGGTGCACACTTGTAATCCCAGCTACTTGGGAGGCTGAGGCAGGAGAATCGCTTGAACCCAAGGAGGCAGAGGTTGGAGTGAGCTGAGATTGTGCCACTGTACTCTAGCTGCTTGGGTGACAGAATGAAACTCTGTCTCAAAAAAAAAAAAAAAAAAAAAAAAAGAATTTTTTTTCAATTTAGACTTCTATAACCAGTAAAAATGCCCTTTAAAGAATAAGGACAAAAAGAAGGCAATTTCATACAAATAAAACAGAGAGAATCTGCCTCTATGCACAATAAGAAATATTAACAGAGTTTTTAACCTGAAGGAAAATGATTCTACAAGGCAACCTAAATCTGCAAGAAGGAAAGAAATGTACTAGAAAATGTGTGGAAAAAAATGGAAGGACAGTATTTTAAAAATTTATTTTACTAAAACAAAATCAGCATACTGTGAAGTTTATAACAGAAAAGTAAAATGTATGACAAAAACTTTACAAAAGGTAAGAGTAAATGAGTTATCCTGTAATAAAGTTGTGAATATATGTTATATGCTCTAGAATAACCACTACAAGTAATACAGTTATTTAGCTAAAAAGCCAATAAAACGAAGTACTAAGAATGATGTGGCAGAGTTCAGTGTGAGGATTTAGAGTAGTAGAAACAGTAGATTTAGCTTAGAAAATGGTAGCATAGGTATTAGATTATGAAGGGCCTTTTATATCATACCAGGTAGTTTGTACCTTACCGTTGTAAGCCATTGGAATGTATTTTAGGCAGAAGGTTGATATGGTGTTATTTACAAAATTAACTAGTAGGATTGATATTATGTTATTTACAAGATTAACTAGTAATTTCTACTATAAATTTTGTCTTACTGTAAGAGATACTATCTTGAATGACTAGGGTTTGAGGGGTGGGAAAGGACTTTACATAAATTTGAGAGAGATTTTAAGATAGAATAAGATAGGCCTATAAGACTTATGCAATATTGCAGTAAGAAGTAGAGGGAAGAATCAATTCAGTCTGTAGTATCTGCCTTTGGAAACTGTTGGATGTTGATGTTATATGAAGAAAACCAATTAGGTGTAGGATCAGACCGAAGGAAGGAGATGATGAGTTCCAGCGTGAGTGTGGTGGATTTCAGATACCTTGAGGATAACCAGGTGGAGATACTGAGTGAGCATCTGTCTATAAAACTTAAAAGAGGCCAGGTGCGGTAGCTCAAGCCTGTAATCCCAACACCTTGGGAGGCCAAGGTGGGTGGATTTCAAGGTCAGGAGTTCAAGACCAGCCTGGCCAATATGGTGAAACCCCTGTCTCTACTAAAAATACAAAAATTAGCCAAGTGTGGTGGTGCATGCATGTAGTCCCAGCTTGGGAGGCTGAGGCAGAAGAATCACTTGAACCCAGGAGGTGGAGGTTGCAGTGAGCCGAGATCACGCCGCTGCACTCCATCCTGACAATAGAGCCAGACTCTGTCTCAAAACAACAACAAGAACAAAACTTAAAAAAGTAGTGTAGGTCTTAATCAATTCTAAGATGCACATTTTGTCACATTTGACATCCAGAAAACAGATTGTGGCTTACAATTAATGGCCTCCCAAAATCCTTTTTGGAAAGACAGCAATTTTGGATGCTCTTATTGTTGTATCAATTGAGTTTTGTGCAATATTGATAACTCATGTGTTGATTGAAGGAATAAACATCTTCATATTTTATTGCAACAAATGCTTTATCACACTTAGAAAGGGAAATAATCACAAGTAAATGAAGTGAAGCTATGTTAAATGCCAAGGGATTGCTGTCATATACAAAGCATTGAAATTGATGGCACCAGAAGAAATTGCTGTATTTATGGAGGTAAAAAAAGTTCAAAGCATTAAGAGGATGATGTGACCATTTCATGTGTTGCACAGGACTGATGTTAAGGCGGCGTATCATAGTTTAATTGGAAGTAGTTTTTTTTTTTTTTTAGAGGTTCACAGAAGTGCAAGTGCTGCTTACAGCTTCTGTGAAAAGAATCATTGGCATATAGGTAGTAGTTGAAGACATGAGAATGAAGGAAACATCTAGGGAGAACAAAGAATGAAGTGAGGTCTCTGTGAATAGGATCTGGTATGGATTCTGGTGTGTGTGTTTTCCGTTTAGCAGTGGAGGCAGAATGCATACCTGCTCTGATTGCTAAATGCATGCACTTCTTGATCTCCATCAGCTTCTGCTCCAAAATTTGGCAGTGACCTGTTTACTTTCCTAAGGCAAAGAATAGTAGCACCAAAGTGTTACTAGTGAGAAATACCATGATGTTCCAAGGAATTTAATCCTGCCTTTGGAAGTGATGTATGCAGTTAAGCCAAGAAAGTGCTTTACATAAAAATAGAGGAAGACCGCCACCCTCCCCCGCCCCCAGCCAAATCATTAGTAATGTTATATGCTGACAAAGACCTGATCAAGAAAAAAGCAGGAAAATATCAAGTGTGAGCAAAATAGGAATATTGCCCTTCCTTTTGTCTTTTTCCACAAAGATCTTTCCCCTTCAATCTTGTTTTATTTTTTTATAGTAAATTTCCTTTCAAAAATTACAAGTACTATGTGTCTTCCATACATTTATTTATATATTTATTTAAATAATTCAGACAAATACAAACTTTATTTTTATTACTTTCTCTTATTTTCTTTCTTCAATATATTCACTTTAGACTTTTTCGTTAAATGCCTACAGATTATTGGTCATTGTTTAAGGTGCTAGGGATGTAATGGTAAACGTGGTAGTCCTTTGCTCTCTTACTTTTATCCTAAGAGGGGAGGCAGACAAAAGTTTTTTCAACTAGTGACATTTTCTAAAATGAAAGGAAACATAGTTCCAGTGTAGAAACAGCAGCCTTGGATAGGGCATTTAGGGATGGATTTTTAAAAGATATACTCAAGCTGAGTTGTGAAGGAGTTAGCTATGGCAAGGTTGATGGAAGAACATGTACAAAGGGTCTGTGATGGAAACAAGTCTGATGTGCTGTAGGAACAGAAGGAAGGACATTGGTAGGAGAGAAGATAGCCATGGACCAGGTTATATAGGATCATGTAAGCTTTATACCTCTTAATTCCCACCCCTTTTCTCCAGTTAACCAGTGTTACTGATGTGGTTTGACTCTGTGTTCCCACCCAAATATCATCTCAAATTGTAATCCCCATGTGTTGAGGGAGGGACCTGTAATCCCCACTTGTCAAGAGAAGGTGGCGATTGAATCATGAGGGTGGTTTCTCCCATGCTGTTCTCAGGAATAGAGAGTTCTCAGGAGATGTGATGGTTTTGTAAGTGTTTGACAGTCCTTCCTTCACACACAAATACTCTCTCATACACAAATACTCTCTCCTGCCACCTTGTGAGGAAGGTGCCTGCTTCTCCTTCCGCCATGAATGTAAATTTTCTGAGGCCTCCCCAGCCATGTGGAGCTGTGAGTCTAAACTTTGTTTACAGATTACACAGTCTGGGGTAGTATCTTTATAGCAGTGTGAGAAGCAAGGGACTAATACTGATAATAGTTTAATAATAGTTTATAACATTGAGTTACAAGCTATTGTTAGACCTTCTCTTACATTATATCTCTTTTCATGAGTCTTTATTTAAGTCATATTGCAAAGTACACCCACATTAGATCTTCTGTTTACAGTCAAGCTTTTAAGATACTTTGCTCACCACATTTATTTTCTCAGTGTGTCATCATAAATTGTCTTTTTTCTCCCTTAGAAACAGTGCCTTGCTCTGCCACCCAGGCTGGAGTGCAGTGGCACAATCATAGCTCACTGCAGCCTTGAATTCCTGGGCTCACAGGTTACTCTCACCTCAGCCTCCCATGAAACGATGGCGTGTACTACCATGCCAGGCTAATTTTTTATTTTTTAAAGATGGAGTCTCACTTTGTTGCCCAGACCGGTCTCTACTTCCTGGGCTCAAGCTATCCCTACTGCCTAAGGCTCCCAAGTAGTTGGGATTATAGGTGCACCGACCACACCTGGAGAAATCTCTATTTTGATATTATCGCCATTTGGTTAGAGTTTATCTTCCATTATTTTCATCAGATACATTTGGGTGATATGCTTCTGGATCTTTGCAAGTCCAAAAATGTCTTTATTTTGCCCTATACCTGGGTGTCAGTTTCTTAATTTATTCTTAATAGTTTCTAAATTGTTTGTCTTCTAGTGTTATAGGTAAGAAATTTGATGTTAGTCTTTTCTTGTAAGAAACTTGTTCTTTCTGTATGAGAGTTTGTAAAATTCTTTTCTTGTCCTCAAAATTTAGAATTTCCAGTAGAATGTAGTTTTTTTCTTTTTAAGATATTCCTCCTTATAATGAAGTAAGCTCTTGAAATCTGCACTCAAGCCTTTAACTCCAGAAAGTTTTCTTCTATTATTTATTTAACTATATCTCCATTTGTTTCTTTTTCTCCTTTTAGAACTTTAAAACTACTAGTAATTTCTTTTTCTCCTTTTGGAACTTTAAAACTACATAAAATTTTACACTAGGGTTTCAAAGTCTTACATGTTCTTTATGATTACCATTTTCTTTGTGTTTTTGCCCTATGTTATAATCAGTAGGACAAAGATTGACCTATTGCAGCAACTTTAGCCTTTTTGACTGATTCATGGTAATAAATATATTTTATGTAGCAACCCATTTCACACATAGCTAATCAAAACAATGTCATGACATATTTATTCTAACTATAGGTGATGCACTCTGTTATTTCTTTTTATTCTATTTTATTTAAAAAGAAAAAAAAATGGTCATTGTTAAATACTAAATCAATGGTTCTCAACTAGGACAGCTTTGTTTCCCAGGGAACATTTGGCATTATCTGGAGATACTTGATTGTCACAACTAGGGAGGATGTTACTGGCATCTAGCGGGTGAGAGGCCAGAGATGCTGCTAAACATTCTACAATGCTCAGGACAGTCCCCCACAACAAATTGTCTGGCCAAATGTCAGTGTTACCAGGGTTGAGAAACACTACACTACACATTTATTTCATTACTCCTCAGTGTAATGATTCTTTACTCTGACTGTACATTCACAAGAATCACCTGGGAAGATTGATTTCATAACTCTGAGATTAACTGATAACTAATAGTTTTAAAATGTTTGAAATGTTTCATTCTTCAGTGTTTTAAAAATATGGACCTATTGTATATGGCTATAACAAACATTCAGTCCTAATTTTATATGGCAGTGGTCTTTTTTTTTTTTTTTGAGTAAAATCCAGTGGTTAACCTGATAGTACAGCAGTATAATTTTTACACCTTTATTCAGCTTTTCAGTTAATTTATAAGTTAAAGAATTCTTCTGTTAGATTATCCTGTTTTTGAATGTTGTTGAAAATGAGGTAAATTAAACTAGGTTACTAGATATTATTTCAGGCAAGAATTTCCAGTGACATAAGGTTATTACATGTACTGTGTAATCTTATATATCCTGTAGATTGTGAAGTCCAGAGTAAGCACCATTCCCAGGCAGTTTGAGCACCAGCAGATTTCTTATGATACTGCATTCTCGTAAGCTCATGTTTCTCCACAGTGATAGAAGTAAGATTATCTTGTTTAGACCACATAGAAGAGGTCATACTTCATAGTTCAGTCTTGTTACAAATAGCAAAGTCTAGCATGGAATCAGAATAGTTTGCAAAGTTGGGCCTTTGGGTTTCTAGAATTGGAGGAGGAGGCTTTCAGTTATAGAAGGGGTTAATTTCAAATTGTATATGGATTTGAAGATCTGTGGAGTTCCTTCCAAATATAAATATGTTTTTCTCCTGTCTGCCAATAGGTACAACCGTAACTGCTTTAAGATTATTTAAGAATCTCCCTGTAAGAAAGCAGTTTTACTCAACTACTAAAAAATGTAAAGATGAAATAAAAAAGATACAAGATCTCCTCATGAGCTATGGTATCCTTAAACCTGACTTAAGGATTGTTTTTGTACATAACAAGGTAAGCATTATTTTATTTTTATAAGTTTTTTGGTATATGATATAATAAAAAGAACGTTTATTTTCTAAATCAGTTAGATATGGGCTATGACTAAATGTTTGTGTGCCCTCACAAAATTATTTGTTGAAGACCTAATCACCATGTGATGTTATCAGGGTACGGGGCCTTTGGGGAATGAAATTCATGCCCTTAAAGGAGACCTGAGAGGGCTGCCTGTCTTCTTCTGCCATGTGAGGAGGCCACTGCATAGTCAGAGGCACCATCTATGAACCAGAAAGTGGGACCTCACTAGACACCAAGTCATCTGGTACCTTGATTTTGGACTTTTCAGCCTCCTAAATGTTGAGGAATAAATTTCTATTGTTTATAAGCTACCCAGTTTATGGTATTTTGTTATAGCAGCCCAAAGACAATATGTAAAGAGTCTTTTTTTCAAAACGTTAGTCCACATTTGTCTAGTTTTATCTTTATTACATAAAGAGTGTCTTTAATTTGTTGCCCAATATCTATATGAAATATAATTGAACCTTTCATTTATTAATCTCTAAAATCAGGGATTCCCCCAACAGACTTTTTCATCTAAGAAATGGCTTGAGTGCTTACTTTTATCAGGTGGTATGATCTGGAAATATGAAGATGAATAAGACGGGTTCTTTTCCTTTAAAGACTTCACAATTGTGACATTTTTCACCTTCTAAACTGTTTATTCTTTGGAAGAGTGTGTGTATCAGGAGGATACAACTGTAATTTTGTTACATGGATATGTTGTGTAGTGCTGAAGTCAGAACTTTTAGTATATCCATCTCCAGAGTAACATACATTTTACCTTTTAAATAGTTTGTCATCATCCAGCCTCCTCCTTCTTTAACCCCTCTGAGTCTCCATTGGCTGTCATTCCACATTCATGGTTTAGCTTTTACTTTTAAGTGAAAACATGCAGTATTTGTCTTTTTCTGAGTTTCACTTAAGATAATGACTTCCAGTTCCATTGTTGCTGCAAGAGACGTGATTTCATTCGTTTTTATGGTTGAATAGTATTCCACTATGTATACATATATATTTTTCACCCAGTTATACATTGATAGCACGTAAGTTGGTTCTATACATTTGCTGTTGTGAATAATACTGTGATAAACATATGAGTGCAGGTGTCCTTCTGGTATAATGATTTCCTTTGGGTAGGTACCCAGTAGGGAGATTACTTGGTCAAATGGTAGTTCTATTTTTAGTTCTTTTAGAAATCTCTGTACTGTTTTCCATAGATGTTAATACTAATTTACATTCCCATCAGCAGTGAGTAAGTGTTCCCTTTTCTCTGCATCCTCACCAACTTCTGTTATTTTCATCTTTTTAATCATTGTCATTCTGACTAAGGCAAGATGATATCTCATTGTGGTTTAATTTGCATTTTTCTGGTGATTAGTGATGTTGAGCATTTTTCATGCACTTGCTGGCCATTTGTCTTCTTTTGAGGAATGTCAATTCATGACCTTTGCCTACTTTTTAAATGGGATTTTTTGTTTTTCTGTTTTTGTTTTTAGTTTTTTGAGCTCTTTATACATTCCGGATGTTATCTCTGTTGGATACATAGTTTGCAAATATTTTCTCCTATTCTGTGGGCCATCTGTTCACTCTGTTGATATTTCTTTTGCTGCGCAGAAGCTTTTGAATTTAAGGGAAACTCCACCTCCTTTCTTTCCGTTTTTCGAAGCAGGGCTGATGAGAGAAGGTAGTCATCTTGTTGCTTGATGAATCTTAAAGGAAAGGTTTATATGTTTTCTAATTATTCTGTTTATCTGATGAAATTTCACATGGGTATCTGCAGGAAAGCAAACTACACAGCAATGTGGAAACCTGATGTGGAATAGGGAATTAACATTTATTGAGGGCCGACACAATGCCAGGACCTTGTGCTAGGTGCATTTAGTTTTCTGTACTCCTCACAGCAACAACCAAGTGATATAGGGATTGTATCTGTTTTGCAGTTGTTCTCTGAATGGAATTCAGTTAAGTTTAATACTTTGCTGATTGTTATGCAACTAGTAAATTGAGATGGGATTTGAAACTTAACATGCTTTCAGAGTGCTTAACACGCTACTGTGTTCTCTTCCTTTTGTTTTTCTTTCTTTTTTTTAACTGAGAGGGTCTCATTCTGTCACCCAGGCTGGAGTGCTGTGGCACGAATGCAGCTCACTGAAGCCTTAGACTCCAGCAGTCCCTTCCACCTCAGCCTCCAGAGTAGCTGGAGCTACACATGAATACCACCATGCCTGGCTCATTTTTAATTTCTTTTGTAGAGATACGGTGAGGTCTCCCTATGTTGCCTGGGCTGGTCTCAAACTTATGAGCTTTCAAGCAGTACACCCTCCTCAGCCTTCCAAAGTGTTGGGATTACAGGCGTGCACTCCTATGCCTGATCTTTTTTCCTATTTTAATACTACTTTATATAGTTCTTTCCCAGGTTTCAAAACAGTTACAATAACTTTGTGAGCCAGAAAGCATTATCTCTGTTTATATGGGGGAACTTAAAGCTCAGAGCAATTAAGGGAATTGTTTTATATATTATATTAATAATGCTGAGGTCAGAACCCTTTTTGATTCAGTTTTCTTGTCAGGAAGATGATTAAATAAAGCCATGGTAGAATGTTTTTGATCAAAATCTTTGATGATTTAAAATAAAGAAAAAAATTAAGAATAGCAACCTATTCCTGCTGGCATGGAGCTCAACCAGATAATACCTTGAGATCCCTTCCAGCTCTACCATGCTATGATTCCTCAGGATGTTGATGGATGGAAGCTCATCCTACTAATAAAAATAACCCTATGGCCTCTGGATCCCGAGGATATTTAGTAATAATTTTGTTTGTCCCCAAATTAATAAAAGACCAACATCAGAAAAAACATAAAAATTAGGAAGAAAAAACAGATGAAAGAGGTAACATATAAGAGAAATAGAAATTATACATTTGTAAAAGAAAAGTGAGTACAAGAGAAATCTTTTGAGTAAGAAAATATAGTAAGTGAAGGTCAGGTCTGGTGTCTCATGCCTGTAATTCCAGCACTTTGGGAGGCCTAGGTGGGTGGATCATTGAGGTTAGGAGTTTGAGAACAGCCTGGCCGACATGGTGAAACCCCATCTCTACTAAAAATATAAAAATTAGACAGGCATGGTGGCAGCTGCCTGTAATCCCAGCTACTCAGGAGGCTGAGGCAGGAAAATCGCTTGAACCTGGGAGGTGGAGGTTGCAGTGAGCCGAGATCGCACCACTGCACTCTAGCCTGGGTGACAGAGTGAGACTCCGTCTCCAAAAATAAATAAATAATAATAGGTGAAAACAAGATTATTACCTCACATTATAAAAATGGATATATTAGAAATATTTGAAATGACCAGTTCTTACTCATTTTAAGTCAAATATATGTCTTCTAAGGTTTTTTGAGAGGTTTATATCCTTTTCCCAACCAATATAAGATTATCAATGTAGGTATTTTTTTTAGAAATTGGAAAGCAGGGGCCTCGGCCTCCGCCCATCTGTATGCCACCCTGCATGAGGGGGCAGAGGCGGGAGAGGTGGGGTGGAGGTGTTGGCGCTGCCACATCTGGGCCACGGTTCCCAGCTGTGGCGCGGGAGGTAGAGGAGGTGGGGCTGGCGCTGAAGCCGGATCCCTATCCAGTGCTGTGCACTCTGGTCAGGGAAAGTCGGATGCGCCAGGGTAGGATAATGGACTGCAGGGCCTAGAGACCTTACTAGAAAGATGAAACCTGATGAAACTCCTATGTTTGACCCAAGAACACTCAAAGTAATGAACTGGAGTCAGAATACAGCTACATTTTCTCCAGCTGTTTTCCCAACATCCTGGAGAAGGCTTGGTTTTGAGGCCTCTTTGTACTGCTGACTTAGAGATTTTTTTTTTAAAGGTATTGGGTCAGCTGACAGAGACTGGAGTTGCCAGCCCTGAACAATTTATGAAATCTTTTGTGCATATGAGGAAATCTGGATATTATTATGCTACAGTTGCAGAAGATGTGACTCTAGGACAGATTGTTGCTACAGCAACTCATAATAAAACATAAATTCATCCATTCCTGTCCTAAGGGAGGAAGAATAGGAGATGTTGTCCTTAGTGATGAATGCAGAGGGAAGCAGCTTGGTAAATTGTTATTATCAGCCCTTTGCTAAGCAAAAAACTGAACTGTTAAAAGATTACCCTTGATTGAATGTCTACCAGAGAATGTTGGTTTCTATAAAAAGTTCAGATGTACTGTATATGAAGAAAACTACGTGTGTCAGAGGTTTCTAAAGTAAAAATCTTATAATTGTCAAAGGAGCTAATGCTACAAGGCCACACTCTTCCTAAAGTATTTTGTTGCTGCAGCCAAGTGACCTCCATAAATATTGGATTGAAAAAATATTGTAATACTACAAATATAATGACATTTACAAAATTACTTTGGGCTGGTGGGACATGCTGTGAATTTAGATTACAAATGAATATTTTAAAAGGGATGATTTTTAACCAAAGGCATCTATTTTTAACTTGAATATTTTCTTGCATTGTATTTTTCTACAAGTTTGGCTTCATTTCTGAATGGTAGTCAAGAGTATGGGTAATAAGGAGTCATATATTTGCTATCTGTGTTGCTCATTTTTTAAAAAATGTATATATTGAATAAAGGCTGTTTCTTATCAAATGCATGAAATTAAATATTTTTGTTTCAGAGAAACATCTCAATACACTTGGGGGTATATTGTTTCCCACATACTAAGTCAGGCTGGATAAACTAGTTGTTAAAACTAAACATAGTGTAGTCCAACATTCGGTGATCCCAGTACAGGCAAACAAACTGGTCAGCCTTTTAAAGAAGTAGAAGAAATAAAAATTATTTGACAAGATTAAAAGTAAAACAATTTAAATGTCTTACTAAAAGTTTATATAGGTCTATGTAGATAAAAAGTACCACTTGTCTTATCTGTGAATTATAATTATTCATTTGTTAAAAACACCTAAGAGCAATTATAGTGGGACATCAAAGGTACTTTTTAAACAGTGAATTAGCAAACCTCAGCATATGTGTTTCTACCCTGATTTTTTCTTTTCATGGATATCTGAAGCCTCTCTTCTGAGTAAGTTTTTTCAAAAATGGAATATCACGAAATTGAGTGAAATACAAAACTTAAAAATATATTGTACTGGATTTGTCAAATTCATGAAATATTGATGGAAGCTTTACTTTTTAATGTGGCACTATTCTGGTCATTATCCTTTTTTTTTTTCTATTTACTTATTTTTTAAAGTTAAAGAATTAAATACTTTAATGGTTCTAATCTTTTGCATTCCTTGTTATGTTAAACCTGTTTATATGATGAGTAGTCTTCTGTTAGAAAAAAAAATTGAAAAGGAGTATTTATAGTGTACTACATTTTATTATTTTTGGAGGACACTATATCAGAACTTATATTTAGCAAACACAAGTTCCTCTATAGCCTTCATTAATTTCAGATGCAGTTTAAATCCTGGAGAGTATGCTGAGCGTATTATATGGTGTGAAAGTAATACAAAGTTATCAAAAGTCTCTTCATAAAATTAAGTATTAGCTATTATTATACATTGAAATCATGGACTGACTTAGAACAAGCTGTCTGTGTTGAAGCTTTTTTCTCATAGTAGATTTTTTAAATTTTCATATATTTTTTAATAGTGCTGTTACACCTTTAAAATGTTAAAATATATTGTTAAACCTCCCAAAATAGCATTGACATTATAAACCTCTCTGAACACGGAGTCCTACTTTGCTCTTAGCCTTTTTCTTTTAAACATGCCTGCTTTCATCATTCTTTATGTACTTTTGTAAAGAATTTTTTTGTCTGCTTAAAATTTAAACAGGGCAATATTGTTGTCTTTATTTTTTTTCTGCATTGGAAACAATCATATTGCACATAATATGAGAAGTACTATTGCTATTTTGATAACTTGGATTAGATAGTGTTCCTTCTTTTTATGAAGGTTTAACCTGCCAAGACATTCTTTGAATACTGATAATGTTGATGTTCTTGCCAGTATGGTTATGTTAGAAAGAGGTATTTTTCTTCTTTCATCACCGTGTTCCTTGAAAGCATAGTGAATAATGAGACAGCCAAAGGGAAATAATTTACAAGTGGATTCAGTGAGTTTATTTAAAGTAGATATTATTTGTAGAATTCCTAGAGCCATTCCTTAGATGAGCACTACAGTTTTCAGCTTTAGTTGTAAGAACTGAATCCCTGTGAGGTTCTACCATAAATATTATTTATAAAGTAGTTATTTTGCAGAATTAACAGTTTTTCTCAATATGATAATGCCTGAAACCAATTTAGGTTTCAGGTGTTATCTTAGCTATTTCATATGACCAAGCTTAATTTCATAGACCACTAGTTCAGAACATGTGAAATGTATGATTTCAAATAAGGGTTACTCCTATATACATTATAATTGCCGATTTGAGTGTATACTTGTTTTTCCAAAAATATTATTTGTGGTTTTAAAAATTGTTTTGATTGAATTTTGTTTTGATAATTAGAGGCCCACTGGTACTGCAAAAACTGAATTGGATGTCATTGATATAAGAAGGTTTTAACTGCTGTGAAAGAGAGACATGAATTAAAGAATGTTTTCCTTCCTATTCCCACTTCCATATCACATGAGTATTAAGGCTTATTGAGGTGTTGGTTTTTCTGTATTTTTCTTGTTGTTTGTTTTGAGGTCTGGAATAATGATGTCAGCTCTGAAGGGTTGAATATCTCTGACTTTAGTTAATCTGGGAAGAGGCAGGGCCTTAACCAGGAACAGAGAGACCCAGAAAACTAGCCATGGAGATTTGGCAGTGGTGGCTGAAGATTTGGATTAGAAGATGAAGATAAATAAGTGATGCCCTATAGTATATATCCCCTACATTCATTATATTCTCCATGGTCATTTTTTCTTTCTCTGCCTTTTACTCGAATCATCTTAAGTGTCCCAAGTTTGTTTCAGCTGTGCTATGGGGAATCAAGGAAAAGTCTTTTGCCATGATTGGACCAATGTTAAGGGTCAGCTTCCCTCCCCCAGTTGCAGCCAAGCTTGTGGAGTCAGTATAATCAGAGAGAGGTTCCAATTTAGGAGTGTGGCTCAAATGCCCCTTCCTTAGGAAGAAATTATTCCAGTGCCAATCTGGAAAGTTTGGGTGTGTTTTGTTTTTGTTTCTTTCGAAATTAAAGAAGGTGGACATCTTTTCAGATATATTTTAAGATTAGCTTGGGGCTGATTATCAATATGGTTTTGTTTGGGGTCTTTTTTTTTTGCTACTTATATATTAATAATGACAAAATTTATTAAATGGTTTTCATGTTTTCTTCTTTTTTTTAAGGATTCTTTTACTTTTCACCTAAATTCTGTGAAATACGGAAAAGATGAAAGACATAGAAGTCAAATTTTAGTGTAGTTTCATGTTTGTAAGCACTAAGGAGTCTCTTAAGTCTTCCATTATCTCTCAATAGGACATTATTCCTCAACTGCTCCCATTGTGTTTTCCACATACTTCTGTTATGTCATTTTGCTTTAGTGGCAGTGATTTGCAATCTTTATTTCTTATTTGACAGCCTTTGTGGGAGGGAGGGCTGCATCTAATTCATCTATATTGACCTTATTACTGAGTGCATAGTGCAGGGTGGAATATTAAATGAATTAGGCGGTGCTAAGGCCAATAGTAAGTGAAACACTAGTTTTAAACACTCTGGCCTCTCTCAGACCTTTTTCATAATATTTATTAATAAAATTCATTCTTGGCTGGGTACAGTGGCTCATGCCTATAATCCCAGCACTTTGGGAGGCTGTGGTGGGTAGATCACCTAAGGTCAGGAGTTTGAGACCAGCCTGGCCAACATGGTGAAACCCCATCTCTTAAAGATAAATAAATAAAATTCATTCTTTTGAATTCCCTGGTGACCTCTTATATATTTAGAGAGTATATATTCACTTGTATTCATATATACAATTCTAATCCATTGCCCTTCCTAGAAGCTAAGTCACTGATACAGATTCTTTAGAATTATTAAAGAAACATATAAAGACTGCATGGATGTTGCAGTTGCGGGAAAACACTGATGGACAGTCTCTAAGAGCTGTCAATTTAATGGATTTTGTTGCTTTTAACAGTCAAATTGAACCACATAATTGTTCCTTTTCTTATTCTCTAACCAAATACATTTTATGTGCTTATTATTAATCCTAACACACATTTCTCTATTTCAGTGCTGTAAATTTCTCTTCCAAACAATAATACACAGGGAATCGTGCACAAATCTAGCTTTTTGGGATTAGGCCAGTGAAGTCAATGACATGATCTCTAAGGCCATTTTTAACTCTAAAACTTTTTGATTTTTAAGGATGTTTACATATGTATACCTTGAGTACTTCATTTCTTTCTTACAAAATTGGAATTTCACATTTCTGTTACTTGGTTCTACCAAGTTCATATATCAAATTGTAAAATAATAGAAGGTAGGAAGTACTACAATAAACATGGTTATGCAGATCTCTTTGACATACTGACTTTCAACCTAAATGCCCATCAAGTGATCAATGGAGAAAGAAAATCTGATGTGTATATTCTATACATAACAGAATGCCATTTAGCCATATAACAGAATGAAATCCTGTAATTTGCAGCAATATGGATGATCTCAGAGGACATTATGTTAAGTGAGATGAGCCAGGCACAGAGAGACAAATACCAAATTATCTCACTTATATGTGGAATCTTAAAAAGTTGATTTCATAGAAGTAGAGACCAGAATAGTTGTTACCAGAAGCTGAGGAGTGGAGGGAGAAGGAGGAAAACTAGAGGTGTTGGTCCATGGGGATAAAGTTATATTTAGAAAGATTAAGTTCTTAATATTCTGTCACTCTGTCGGGACTATATAGTAAATAACAATGTATTATGTAGTTCAAGATAGGTAGAAGAGCTTTTGAATGTTGTCATCACAAAGAAATGAGAAATGTTTGAAATGATAGGGTAATTGCCCCAATTTGATCATTGTACTATGTACAATGCATTAAAACATCACATTATGCTTCATAAATATGTGTAATTATTGTGTGTCAATTATAAATTTAAAATCAAAAATGTTTTAAAGACTGGATTACAGAGTTTACTGGTAAACAGTTCAATTCACTGTAATAAAGCATTTCTCAGTGTATCTCTGAAGAAACATTCTCAGATTTAGCTTTTTAACCTGTATATGTAAACTCTTCACAATGTCACAATGGTAAAAGAGTTAAAAATCATTCTGTAGATGAAAAAAAACTAGATTATAGAGTTTACTGGTAAACAAGTTCACTGTAATAAATAAACTCACAATGCATCTCTGAAGAAACATGCCCAAACTTAGCTTTTCAGCCTGTGTATGTAAACTCTGCTATAAGTTGGAATGGTCAAAACCATGGTTAAAAAGCATGTTCTAAACACTTGAACACAGAGTTCACTGATTAGTAAACAGTTGGATTCACTGTAATAAAGCAGCTCAAATTGCATCTCAAAATTGCAGCTCAAAAGCTGAAAAAAAAGAGGATGTAGAAGGGATCCTTAGGTCTTTAAATCTAAAAAGACCACTGAAAATCTTTTTTGTCCTTCCTCAAATCTTTTAGCAAATAGTGTTTTTAATCCTGTCCACCTCCCCTTTTATCTTTATGTGACCCCAAGAGTTTGAGTGGATTGCCCAATGACTTAAACATTGAATATAGTAGAAGATGAACTACAGTTCACATATCTTAATTTTTAAAGCAGCATTCATCCTCTCTTATTGTAGCTTCCTCACACCAATTAGAGTATTGAGTAGGCAGGCGCTTTGGAAAGGTTAATGACTTGCACTCTGAAGGAGCTTAGGATGGAAATGAGATAAGATGTGAAACTGTATAAACATAACATAAATATACCGTAGACCTTGTCATTGCCCAAAACTGCACTTACTCCATAATTTCAGTGTTATGTGTTCCTTCTCTAATCACTACCTCTTGTCTCTCCATCTTACTGTCTTCAACAATCCTTAGACTCTGTTGAACCAATGATCTGTTGGACCTGCTGCCTCTTAACTGTTTCTTGTCCACTGGTGTCCTTGGTTCTCGCCTTACCCTGCTTAAATTTTGTGACCCATCATTATCATTCTTCTCTTGGGCACTCTCTCAGTTCTCTTGGTCCTTTCTCACTTAATTGTACTTGTTTGACTAACCAAATCCTGATTAAATCCATCTCGTCATCATTTTGGTACCCGAGCCAGTATGTAGGGAAAGACAACACACACCCATGCTGAATAGTGCCTCTGTAAATTCATGAGCACTAATGTTCATGTTGTCAGACAGTCATACTCCTGTTTTTCCAGTTAGCAAACCAGAAGCCTTAGGGTTGTTCTTCGCTACTGATTCTCTCACACTCTACTCTGATTCCAGAGTAAATTCCATAGATCTACCTTTAAAATACATCTAGAATCTAACGACTTTTCACCGTATCTGTGACTACCACTGTGATCCAAGCCACCATTATCTATCACCTGGATTTTGTGATAGTATCCTAATTGACTCTCCCTGCTTGCTTCTTGCAGTCTTCAGTGTATTTTCAGCCCTGTAAAAATGTGAGTCAAATCATATAACTCCTGTTTAATTAGTTCCCATCTCATTCAGAGTAAAATCAAGGCCTTTATAAGCGGCTATGAATTCTCTATTGGGGTCAGTAAATTTTTTTCAGATGATAAATATTTTAGGGTTTTCAGGACCGTATAGTTTCTCTTACAGCTATTCAGCTCTGTTGTAATGTGAATGCAGCCATAGACAATAATACCTTATTTACAAAAACAGAAGGCCCCTGGGCCGTAGTTTGCTGACCTCTGTAGATCTGACCCGCCTTCATTACCTCTGATTTCATTATCTTTTTCCTTTTGCTCATTTTGCTTCAGTTGTTTCTGGATCCTGTGAGTCATACTTCCAGCTCAGGACTGTTGCATTTATAGTTTCTTTGTGTAGAACATTTTCCCTCCAGTAACTGGTTCAGTACTCATCTTTTAGGTCTTCACTTAAACTTTCTCAGTGAGGCTTTCTTTAGCCATCCTAAAATTGCAGCTATTTCCCCTCCTCCCTCCACCCCCATGTTCCAGCTTTATTTTTCTTGTTCAATATGCTATGTATTTTATTTATCTTGATTTATTCTCTCTCCTCCTAGAATATAATTTCCTTGAAGGGAAGGACTTTTAGTTCTTTTTTCACTGTCGTATACCCAGTGCTTATAGTAGTGTCTCAAGTAGGTGCTCAAAAAATATGTCAAATGAATGAAGGCTGAGAACAGGAGCATTCTATTATGCTAGTGGCACTAGCCCAACTGGACTGTAAGCCTAGGCCTTAAAGCACCTGAGATCCAGAGGCAGATGGTATCACTGAAGATTAAAGGTAACAACTGGACAGAGAGGTGGCAGAACAGCAAGTATTAGCTCCCGTACTCTTGACACTTTCCTCTCCTATTGGTTGAGAGACTTCTAGAAAGGCACCAAAAAGTGGGGGCTGAGTCTAGCCGCTTGGCAGGTGGGTGTTACTCATTCAGTAGAATAGGAACAACCTCTGAAAGTGATTTCATCTACAACCCCCAGGTGGTTGGGTCATAGGGCAATTCTGTCACAGCAGAATTTGGTTATGTGGATAAATGGATCAAGATTATTCTAACTAGAGAAACAGTTTAAAGTACATAAAATATACAGGCAGGAGAGCACATTTAGAGGCAGTCAAGAAGTTTATTTAAATGAGTTGGTATTTAATATGTGGGAATAGAGGAAGATAAATCCAGTAAGATAATTTAAACTTTTTAAATTAGAAAATTGGAAGCCATTAAAAGCTTTTAAGTATGGAATTGACATAATCAAGATACTACCTTTGAGAGTCAGTTTGACAGTACTCTATAGGGAGGAGTTAGGGAGACCATAAGTATTTTGGAAGCTGTTGTAAATTGCAGGCTCTAAAGGCTTGAATTCAGACAAATGCATTAGGCATGGAAAGCACAAAGTGTCTGATCTGTCATAGCTATTATGAGGAAGAATCAATGGGACTAGTTGACTGTGAGTAGAAAAAGACCAGAAGAGGTTTGAAGATACCTGATTTATTTAACTTATATGCCTGGAGAAATAATACTGTATCCTTTTTTAAACCCTGAATGCATACATCTGAGTTTCTCCTATATTACCTTCATGAATTACACTGACATAATTCTGATTTTACTCCTAAAAGAAGCTTATGGAAACAAGCAAAACTTTTAAAGTGAAATTATTACTGCATCAGTAGGGAGTTCTTAACTATTCAATTCAGAGAGAAAAGCTAATCAACTCTAGGCTGAATATTATTATTATTAATAGCGGTAGTATTTTGGACAGTTTCTTGCCCTGTTGCCCAGACTGT
This sequence comes from Plecturocebus donacophilus, assembly GCA_004027715.1. Taxonomy (NCBI): domain Eukaryota; kingdom Metazoa; phylum Chordata; class Mammalia; order Primates; family Pitheciidae; genus Plecturocebus; species Plecturocebus donacophilus. The sequence continues at coordinate 61,145 of PVKP010003610.1, read as the reverse complement.
AGTACAGTGGCATGATCTCAGCTCACTGCAACCTCCACCTCCCAGGTCCAAGCAATTTCCAGCTCGTTTTTATATTTCTAGTAGAGACAGGGTTTCACCATGTTGGCCAGGCTGGCCTTGAACTCCTGACCTAAAATAATCTGCTCTCCTCGGCCTCCCAGTGGATATTATTTGTTACCCGTAAAACTTGCTGCTTGTGTTGGGAGGGAAAAGGGCCCAGAAGTAGAATAAAGAACCATATTGTTGAGAAGTTTGACTGAACAAAATAGGGTGCATAGGAAGAGAAATAACCTTGGGTAGGTACCAGGGAGCCAGCTGATGACAGCGTTATAAGCTCAGCATCTGTGCATTTGGTCTTAACATGAAGGAGAACAACTTAAGAATCGTGTAGAGGGTGGAGTTGTAATGCAGAAGACATGATTGGGATGACTTCATTTTGAATGAGTTGTGAAGAAGTAAGAGCAAGTCTAGAGAATTAAAGTTTCATGAAAAACAATGTAATCTGTAGGGTGTTCTATTAAAGTAGAGAGTAAAGGCTGAAATAAAATACTGTGTTGTTACAAAGCAATAGCAGCTTTATTTGCAAATAACCTTTACTGTAAAGTGAAATATGTTAGAAATGAGCAATTAATTGCCTCAGGTTTCAAAGACTAAAGAACTGATCAGCAAGGCTGACTGGAAAGGTTTTCTTTAAACAGTGTTAAGAATTACAGATAGGCCAGGCAAGGTGGCTCACACCTGTAATCCCAGCACTTTGGGAGGCCAAAGCGGATAGATCACAAGGTCAGGAGTTCAAGACCAGCCTGGGCAATATGGTGAAACTAAAAATACAAAAATTAGCCAGGTGTAGTGGTGGGCACCTGTAGTCCCAGCTAGTTGGGAGGCTAAGGCAGGAGAATCACTTGAACCCAGGAGGTGGAGGTTTCAGGAAGCCAAGATCGTGCCACTGCACTTCAGCTTGGGCAACAGAGCAAGACTCCATTTCAAAAAGAAGAAAAGTACAGAAAATACAGAGACAGAGGAGAGAACTTTAAATATTATCATATTTACCTAACTTTAGGGCTGTTTGAAAGGTAGATAGTGAACTTTGGAAGGCCTGTTATTGAAATATTTGTTATTTCAATAGTAGTCTCCTAGTCCTAAAACATTTTATTATGTGTTTTAAATAATAAAATACAAAAAATGGATACTACTGTATTGAACAGCTCCTGAATATTACTAGTGTCAAGACCAGCCATCTCCCTCTGACAGCTTTGTTCTTGAAAACAGAAAGAGTATTACACATTTTAATGTAATAAGTGGGCCAAGAGAGCTCTAAAAAGTACAATTAGAAAATTCATCTCCAACGTCTAAAAACACACATTAGATTCCTTTTCTTCTTCCTTTTCTATATGAAATTTGAGGAAATTTACTGTTTATTTGCTTCTCATTGAATAGTGTTGACCTTTTCTCATAGTTGCAGTGACCTATATTTAAGTTAAAGCTTGAACTGGCTAGTGTAAAGAACAAAATTTGTTTTCTATTAGTTAATTAAATATAGTTAATATAAAAAGTAAATTTATTTTCATTTGGGTAATTAAATATTTCCTATATATCAGCTGATGCTTTTGCATTAGGCTTTGCTTATAAACTCTCAATGTTATAATGACATGATTCTTTTTAAAAATCTGAAACTCAGTCAGGTATGATGGTTCACACCTGTAATCCCAGCACTTTGGGAGCCCAAGACGGGTGAATCACAAGGTCAAGAGTTTGAGACCAGCCTGACCAACATGGAAAAACCTCATCTCTACTAAAAATACAAAAATTAGCTGGGTGTGGTGGTACATGTCTGTAATCCCAGCTACTCAGAAGGCTGAGGCAGGAGAATCGCTTGAACCTGGGAGGCGGAGGTTGGAGTGAGCAGAGATCACTCCACTGCACTCCAGCCTAGGCTGCAATGAGACTCTGTCTCAAAAAAAAAAAATCTGAACCCCCCTCCCCTCCTGCTGGAAGAAACCCTACATGTAGCACTTGTGGGAGATTTGTCTTGATGGATGAGAATAATTTCTAAGTAATCTATTTTTTCTTTATTTGCTATAGAAAATGCTTCAGATCTTCAAGATTTTTTATTTTGAGGAAAACATTACGGAACTTTCAGAGACTACCACAATCTTCCTTTCATCCTTAGGGAGAACTTACTTAACTACATATCAATAAAATCCACTCTGGAGCATAATTTCAAGTTCTGACTTTACATATTGCTACTGACTGGTTTACATTACATATCTAGGCTTCAATTCCTTTGTCTTCTTAAAATGGAATAATAGTACCTACCTGGCCGGGCACAGTGGCTCATGCCTGTAATCCCAGCACTTTGGGAGGCTGAGGTGGGCGGATCACCTGCGGTTGGGAGTTCAAGACCATCCTAATCAACATAGAGAAACCGCATCTCTACTAAAAGTACAAAATTACTCTGGTGTGGCAGTGCATGTCTGTAATCCCAGCTACTCGGGAGGCTGAGGCAGGAGAATTGCTTGAACCCGGGAGGCGAAGACTGTGGTGAGCCAAGATCGCCTTATTGTACTCCAGCTTGGGCAACAAGAGCAAAACTCCATCTCAGAGAAAAAAAAAATAAGTACCTACCTTACAGAGTCAGCTTTTTAAATGAGAGAAGGCATTCATAGCACAGTGCCTACTCCATAAGTACTCAGTAAAAGTTAATTGTTATTGTTATTGATTATGTGAATATTGTAAAAATCTGATTAGATTCAAAAATGATTATTAGAGGAAGTGGCCTTAGGACTGGTTCTGGGAAAGACTAGGTGGGCAGAGATATTCAAAGCAAAGAGAACAGCACATGCAATGTCAAGAAGTCATCAGAGGTCAGAGAAAGCTGGTCTAAGAAACGAGGACAGGAAGCTAGAAAGGTTACTTGGAGCCAGATTCTGAAGGACCTTGTGTACTTACCTGGGAATGTGTACTTCTTGTTGAAGTGACCGATAGGGAATTAATTAAGAAGTTTCAGTAGGAGACTAACAAAATAAGATAATTCTCATAGCAGTTGGAGGTTGGACTAAATTATGCTTAATCGTTGTGTAAGAATGTGGAAACTGATTCCATTGTCTGGGAAGTTATACAAGGAATGGAGAAGGGGATCTAGAAAAGAAAAATATTTCTGATATAAATAAGACAAGATCTTATTACCAGTTAGAAATAATCTTTCTTGTTTTTAAAGACTGCAAAGGAATGTCTCAACAATATCCCTTTGAAAATTATGTAATGAGTAACGTAATACCTTTAAATTTTTATTATTTAATGTTTTGTTTATATCATTTTATTTTTAGAGACAGGGCTCTCTCTGTCACCCAGGCTTGAGTGCAAAGTCATAATCATAGCTCACTTCAGCCTCAAATTCCTAGGCTCAAGCAATCCTTCTGCCTCAGCCTTCTGAGTAGCAAGGAACACAGGTGCATGCCACCACATCTGGCTAATTTTTTTATTTTTTGTAGAGACAAGGTCTCATGGTGTTGCCCAGGCTGGTCTTGAACTCCTGCCTCACCTTCCCAAAGTGCTGGGATTACAGGCCTGAGCCAACATGCACAGCCTATTATTTAATTTTTTAAAAGATCCTACCTTTACATGGTTCAAAACCCAGAAATGTATGAAAAGGTAGAATGAAAAAATTTATCTTTGTCTTTCATCTGCCTAGCTCCTATAAACAGCCCCTTCTGTAGGTAAAGTGTCTATTATTTTATTTGCAATCTTCAGGAAAATAATTATGCACGTTCTATTTCAAAAAGAGAATATAAAATTAAGTAGAGTAAAAGTAAGAGATTTTAGAACTCATTTGTGCTGCATAAATTTTACCAAAACAGAATCATTTTTGAAACTCTGAGGCTGCTTAGCAATAATCAATTTATATTAATGTTTATTATGTCAATAGAATGTGGTTTGTTCTTTTAACAATAGTATTGATACTGTAATAGAATAATCTATAATTTTATGCTGAATTCAAAACATTTAGCAATATTAGCTATGGCAGCTTAGCAATTAGCTGCTATAATAGATGTAGATCCAGTTTAGTACCTTGTAAGATCTTAGAAGTGGTTAAAACTTATGATACTTAAGGCATTTGGCTGGGCATGGTGGCTCACACCTGTAATCCCAGCACTTTGGGAGGCCAAGGTGGGAGGATTGCTTGAGCCCAAAAGTTCAAGACCAGCCTAAGCAACATGGTGAAACCCTGTCTCTTCAAAACATAGAGAAAATTAGGCAGGTGTGGTGGTGCGCATCTGTAGTGCCAGCTACTCGGGAAGCTAAGGCAGGAAAATCCTTGAGTCCAGGAGGTTGAGGCTGCCGTCAACTGTGATTACACCACTATACTGTAACCTGGGTGACAGAATAAGACACTGTCTCAAAAACAAAACATGAATAACAACAAAATTCATTGGTGCTGCTTCTTGTTTGCTGAAAAAAAAAAATCCAAATATGAGTTTAGTACATGTATGCCTACAATTTGCAAAAATTTTGGTTGTAGCCAAGGCCAATAATGTATCCTCTTTATTTCACTTTCTAGGAGTTGACTTTGCTCAAACAGTTTTAGCATTGTATTATTCACTTAATTATTCATTACCTGTGTGCAGCCTACCTTTATCACAGATTGCCTCTGCAAAGAATTGAGGTTTACGAATTAAATATTGAGTATTCTCAACTAACTTCATTTTCTTCAAGTAGGGTATGTTAGTGAAGTAGAAATGGGGCAAGATATATTTGGCTAACTTCAATCAAACTTAAAATGGTGTGCTTGTAATAATATATTTTTGATTGAAGTGCTTTTGCGCTGTCATCATACTGACTAGAGTCAGATTCTTAGTTGGCACATCCAGATGCTCCAACTTTGTGTGACCTAGATAGAAAACATATGGAGGTTTGTGTGTATTTTTAGCACATGTTAAGCTTTCAGCCTAAGGGTAAGATTTACAGAAACCTTCAGGTAGTGAAAAAAAAATCTGTTTTGGAAAATAACATAGGATTGATGAAATGGTAGAGAAAGCAAACTGAAAACTGTACCTGAATTTCCAGTTTTTATTCATCACATTTTATAGTTTAGTTTTTTAATGATGGATCCTGTTTTGAAAATGAATCTTAGTTGCCTAATGAGAAGATTTTACTTGTTGGCCGACCACTATCATTTATTGCTAGCCCAAGTGTAACTAGTTTAGAAAATGCTCTTAAATTAGTCTCTTGATCTGATGCAATAATTGCCTAGTGTGAAATAATGCCCTTAGACTCCTAGCATGTTTACTTTAAAGTAAAATCACATTGCATAGTTCTCATGTTTCACAGCTTTCCTGGGACCTGTTTCCTGAAGTGATCTTTTTACAGTTCTGTATACTAACTATTCAGCAGGTCAGGCAGTGAAATAGCATCCTTGCATTAATCAGCAGCTAAGATTTATATCTGTATCTAAGGCATCACTCTAATATAAACTAAAATAAACAATATGATGTTTACATTAGTAATACCCCAGGCTTTTTAGCTGTATTCAGTGCAGGAATTTTAAAACATTCGTTTTTTTGAAATATTTCCTTGAATGTTTTATTTTAAATATGTCAATATCAGAGAGTTACCGTTCTTTTAAAGAGGTACAATTTTTGTATATAAGTTTGTTGTTGTTGTTGTTTTTAGAGAGGGAGTCTCGCTCTATCACCCAAGCTGGAGTGCAGGGTAAGTCACTCGCGCCTCAGCCTCCTGAGTAGTTGGAACTACAGGCATGTACCACCATGCCCAGCAAATTATTAAATTATTTTTATAGAGATAAGGTCACACTATGTTGCTCAGGCTGATATTGAACTGCAGGCCTCAAGTGATCCTCCCACCTCCCACCTTATTACCTTGTGAATAAGTTTTTATTGTTCAGCTATTCTTTGTCATAAGTAACTTCTGATATAGAAAGTATGAAACAGGGGACATTTCATTTCCTATAATTGCAGATTATTCAAAACCTTATCTACTTCCTTTTATTTTGAACATTGTTCCTAAATTATTAGCTGTTGGCTGGCTTAAAACTAGAGCCATAAAAGCAGAAGCCGGTAGCTTGCCTGTTTAAAGACTTAAGTGCACATGCATACAAAGATTACGGTGTGGTAGTTCTTCGAAAAATGTGGAGCTACCATGTGACCCAGCAATTCCACTCATAGGTATATACCCAAGAGAAATGAAAACATATGCCCACACAAAAACATGTACATACATGTTTATGGCAGCATCAGTTATAGTAGCCAAAGAGTAGAAACAACTCAAATGCCCATCAGCTCATGAAAGGATAATTCAAATGTGTTATCCACAATGGAATATTATTCAGCCGTTTAAAAGGAAGTAATGATATAAGTAAACCTTGAAAAGGTTATGCTGAGTTAAAGATGCCAGTCATAAAAGATGATGTATTGTATGATTCCATTTATATAAAATATCCTAAGTGGGCAAATTTTATATAGAAAGAAGAGATTAGTGATTGCGAAGGGATAGGATTCGCCACTGATGGATATAGGATTTCTTTTTGGATTGATAAAATTGTTCCAAGATTAGATCATGTTGGTGGTAGCACAACTCTGTAAACCCAAAAACCATTGAATTGTAAATTTAAAATGGGCAAATTGTATATTAATTTGTATATGAATTATTCCTTTAACTGTTATGTTAAAAAGAAAGAAATGCAAAGATTGGTTTGGATTTCCTTGATTCAAGTAGAAGGCAAAAAGTGTAATTTCAACAGGTACAGTGGTGTGACAACTAGCAGCCTTAATCTTTAAAAACAAAGAACTAGTTTTCAATTCTACTGGGGTTACTTTTCCCTGGGGGGAAAAATGTGTTTATTTTCTCATTCCTTTAACAAGCATTTGGTGGGCCTTACTAGGTATCTGGTACTGTTCTTGGTACCAGAGACTCAACACTCAACACAGAACAAGCTGAACTCATCATCTTCCTGCCACTAAACCTGCTCTTCTGAGTGTCTGTCTTGGTGAGTGTTACTGCCACCATTCCAGTGTCACAGGTCAGAAATCTAGGAGGCATTCTTGATTCTTCTCTTTTTATTCCCTCTCCACACACAGTCAGTCATCAAGCCTGTTTCGTATCCTTTAGTCTGTCCCTGTTTTCTCTTTTCTTCCTACCAGTGTGGTGGTTTTGTTAACACAACCCAGTGATTCTCAGCCATAGTGTATTAATATTAGTAAACTACCAAAGTTTGCATATGGTTTATCTTTAAAGCACACACACACACACACACACACACACACACACACACACACACACACATCCTGAGGGAATAATCCTGTCAATGTCACTTTCACTGACTTGGATTCCACTGAACTTTTGCAAGAGGAATAGAAAGCAGTAGCATGATAGCTGGTATACTAGGGAGTAATTACACATAGTCTTCAGGTCACCTATGGGAATATTTTTTTAAATGTGAACTTTCAGTTTTGCATGTCTTCCTTAAAAGTTGAGAGTCTCTGAGTTGGAGGAATACAGTTGCTTTTTTTTCTTTTGAGACAGAGTCTCTCTCTGTTGCCCAGGTTGAAGTGCAGTGACTTGATCTTGACTCACTGCAACCTCCACCTCCCAGGTTCAAGCGATTCTCCTGCCTCAGTGTACCAAGTAGCTGGGATTACAGGCATGTGCCACCATGCACAGCTAATTTTTGTATTTTTAGTAGAGATGGGGTTTCACCATGTTGACCGATTTTGAACTCCTGACCTCAACTGACCCACCTGCCTCTGCCTCCCAAAGTGCTAGGATTATAGGCGCAAGCTACCATGCCTGTCCTTATGATCACATTTTATAAAAATCACATTGCTATAGTTTCAGTTCTCACTAAATCATTCTTGCCAAAGATTTTTTTCTGATATCCATCTCTAATAATGGTATTTTCCCAGTTAGATTTATCTGGTGACTCTGCATTGCATGTAAGAGAAACTATAAACTCCTTTGCATGATGTGTCAGGTCATTCATGTTTTAGCTCCTTTCTGTCTAGCTTCATCTCTAGCAAGGCATGCTCACTATATATTCATGCTTTGGCATGTACTGTTCTATTTGTCAGGAATGCTCTTCTTGTGATTTGTCTTAGAGACAAACTCCTGTCAAGTCTCATTGCCGTAAGACTTCTCTGTGCAACTTAGGTTTCTTCTGTGATGCTACCAGTGTGCTGTAATAGTAGTTTTTATAATGTATTATAATTATTTTAAGATTTTGATTTCTTTTTATGTTGTTAGCTCCTTTAGAGCTGAGACCTCATCCATACTAAAATATTCCCAGATTTTAGTATGGAATCTGGAACAAAATGGATACTCAATAAGTATTTATTGAACGAACTCAAAATTAATTACTTTACAAATTTTAATTTAACGAACATATTTTAAGTTATAGTACCAGACGCAATTACGGGATTAAAATATGCTTATGGTGACACTATATCCCATTTCCTGGAGCAATTCTAAATTAGTCTGCTTTATTGGCCTTTAAATGTAATTAACAAAACATACCATAATATTTTGTTTAGAAGTACAATATACGCATTGAACCTATACCTTAAATTAAAAATTGTATACAATTTATTTTTGTAATTTGATTTCATGTACTTGAAAAGAAAAGCTTGACATATAAATTTAACAGTGTTTAATTGAGCAAAGAACAATTCACAGATCAGGCAGACCCCATAACCAGTGTAAGTTCAGAGCAAGGCCAGGGCTGCCTCATGGTCAAATGATATTTCTGGACAAAAAAAAAAATGAAAATGATGGACAGAAAATGGGAAGTGAGGTACAGAAATAGCTGAATTGGTTACAGCTCAGTGTTTGCCTTATTTGAACACAGTCTGAGCAATTGGCTGCCTGTGATTGGCAGAAACTTTGTGATTGGTACAAGAGTAGGTTTCAGCCTATAGACAGATCCATTTAGGTTACATTTGACTATGTATGGAGAAACTTTTAGGCCAAACTTAAAATACACAAGGCATAAGCTTTAGTCTAAACTTAATTTAACATACTTTATATCTTTTTTGTTATACAGGTCACTATGAAAGCAATCATAGTGAAAAGTTGAAATTCAGGATGGAGAAATACCTGAACTATTTTTTAGCTCTGCTATTTTGCTGTGCATTATGGTACTAATTATTGCATATCTATATGAATACTGATGAATGCAAATTTTTGAAAATTTATAAATGCTTAGATATAAGGATCTGCATAATATGATTAAGGTTGTTACCAAGAACTGTGTTCTCAAAAATATTCTGACATTAGATGCTAGGATAGTAGCTTTCACTCTTTTTGGACTTTTCTGTTCTGAGGTGCTTTTTTCAATTTGAGAACCCCATTGTACTCTTTGCCCTCCTTCTAAGGCAGATTATTTATGTGAATAGGTTAAAAATAATTTTGTATTATTTAATACCCTCAATTGGAGATTACATAGCATATCACAAGGCCATGGGGGATAATCATACATAAAAAATGCATTTATCAGTCAGACCCTTTGCTTTTTGAGAATTCCCAATTAGAGTCTGGAGTTGCTTCTAATTTATTATCGTCATTGACTAGAAAGGGGATAAATACTGGCAAAGTAAAAGGAATGAATGTTTAGAGCCAAAAAGATTGAGTATAGATCTTGGTTCCATGACCTACTATTTATGTTTCTTTGGAAGTAACAATTTCTTTGAGTTTCAGTTTCCTGATCTCTAAAATGATATAATACCTACCTAAAATGGTTATGAAAATAAACAGTAGTTTTTATAACAGTAGTACCTAATAAGGAATAAGGTTTTCAGAAATTGCAGCTCTTATCTTATTGGTATCAATAAAACCCTAGGAATAGGTAAAAGATTTTCCTGTTACACCAAATATTGAGTTATTTATCTTACTGAGTAATTGTTACACTGTCTCTGCTTTCCCAAGCAGGTTGCTCTTTGAGACTCTAAAAACAAAGTGGTTTGCAGATGGCACAGATCAACAGACAGAGTCATTGATTATTGTCACCTTGTCTGGGATTCCTTCACTTCTATTCCTGATGTGCCAATTAGAGAATATGAGTCTGTTTACTTCATCTTTCATCTTATTATACGTAATATCATTACCACTACTTACTACCTACATAGATTCCTGGTTATGGTTAAGGAGTTCCTTTGGCCAGAATCCTTTGGTCCAGTCTCCTCTTTTTTTTCCCCTGTTACAGACTTCTGCCTCTTTTAGACTAGAAACAATGAGACCCTCCCAAGAGTGTGCTGACATCACTGGCTTTTGAAATGGCTAAACAGTGCAACCTCACACATGTGGAATTGGAAGCAGAATTTTATTACTCAGTTTCATTAGCTTGGGTCACTGAAAAAAGGACTTTCAGCTAATGAAACTGAGTAATAAAATTCTGCTATTTTATACTTCCTCCAAAATCTTTAAATATCACTGTCATTTTGCTTTCAACAAAAGACCTCCTTTCTGCATTTTAGAACAAAGGGAACTTTCTCAACCTCCAGCCACTGAGTCTACAAACCTACTTGCTAGTGTACCCATTAGTTTCCTGGTCGAATGTGTCATATTCCTGCCTCCAGTTATTTCTCTGTCTGCTTGCACTTCCCAGCCAGACTTTCTGAAACACTTGTTTCAGAAAAGTTCTTTTTTTATATTCACTGTCCAAATTGGTTCCATTTACTTCTCTAGAACTGCTCTCACACTCTTGATTGCCACATAGCCGTCCACGTCTGTTCCTACCATGTTCGCTTGACACTGGAGACATATGATGACTGCTTTCTTCAAAAACGTCCTTATTCTGTCTACCACACGCTCTTGCTCTTTCTGCCTCTGTGACCACTCCTTTTAGGTTCATCTTCTTCTTTTGCCTGTACCTTGAATGGTGATATTGATGTTTTCTCCTAAGCCCTTTGCATAGTTTCCTCAGGACATAGGAGGGGCTAAGTGAATTTGTTCAATTCTACCTGTACTGATGATTTTTTTCAAGGAATTTGACTGTAATTGAACCTTGTTTAACTGAAGAAATTGTAGTATATCATATCTAATTATGTACTTCATAGCCAAACCTTGGTCTAGTCTCTGTGGACCATGATTCTCTTAAACTCTACCCTGTGTTGACCTAGAAGGAAAAAGCTGAGGCAGAATTAATACAGACAGTTTATTTGGACCAGCGCTGAGGACAGCTGTCTCAGACACTTCCAAATTGCCCTGGGGAGTGCTTCATTAGGCTTTTATTACAAGCAGCTTTTTAAAAGCAAAAATGGAGACAAGAAGTGGGATGATAGAGTTGTCTGTCAGGAATTTTCTTCTAGTTTACAGAAATAATGTTGATTAGTAATTAACTGTACATCATTGAGCTATAGGGTGTGGGTTATGGTGTCTGGTTTGTGACATTGTTAAGTCAATGGCTACTTGTGGCGATAGCAGTCAGTTTCAGTAAATGCTTAGCTCAAGGGGGAAATTGCTCTCATTTTAATGCCTCTCTGGGCCTGATAATTTAAAAGGGCTCACATTTTTCAGATGTGAAGTATTTTTTATATATACCTCTGTGTGTGTGTGTGTGTGTGTGTGTGTGTGTATTTTTTTAAGACAGAGTGTCACTCTGTTACCCAGGCTGGAGTACAATGGCACAATCTTGCCTCACTGCAACCTCTGCCTCCCCAGTTCAAACAATTCTCCTGCTTCATCCTCCTGAGTAGCTAGGATCATAGGGGCGTGCCACCATGCCTGGCTAATTTGTAGTATTTTTAATAGAGACAGAGTTTCACCATGTTGGCCAGGCCAGTCTCAAACTCCTGACCTCAAGTGAGCTGCTTGCCTCAGCCTCCCAAAGTGCAGGGATTACAGGCATGAGTCACTGCACCTGACCTATTTTTTCTCTCTAATCTCCAGCATACATACAGTGAAAAAAAATCCAACCTCATTATTCAGCTTTTATGTTTATGAGATTCAGTTAACATTTTGTGAATTCTCTATATAAAAGGTACAAAGGTAATTTTAAATTATGATTTAATTAAGAATGCTTTTTTCAAAATTTTTATACTTGTTTGACGTGTCCTATAGCATAGCTGCCCATCCTCAATAAAATAGTAATACCTTACTTGGAGCAGCAATTTGTTTTTAAATATAGACAGAAGTCTATATTTTGAATGTGAGGATTAGAGGTGGAGAGAGAATATTTAATGAAACTGTTTTATGCTGGGCACAGGCATATGTATGTGCTTATCTATGTATGGACTTTTATCTTCCAACAACTCTGAGAAATCTTGTAAAGAGGAGAAAACCAAGATAAAGGGAAGTTAAATAGATTGTACACTGCAACATATACAGCTTCTAAAATTCAGAACCCAAGTTTCTTCTGTCAGATCTCATAGCTCATGAATCTAAGTGATACTGAAATTTTAAGTTGAGGATGAATGCCTAGATATAGGAATAAAATACTGAGTTCTTGAGTTTAATAAATCTAAATTGTGTTAAAAGTTGTCTGTATCATTTCTGTCCTTAGGCAGTTATTTGGCAGAAAACCAGAGTATCAGGTCACAAGATGGCTCTTATGTCAGTTCTGGGTACTGCTGTTATGAACAATATGGAATCCTTTGAGTACCACTCGGAAGACTCTCAGGTATACAGCAAAGATATTCTCTGTTAATTCTGATTTACTAATGAAGCTGTTCACATATTTCCCTTTGGGGGAATTGCAGTGGCAAGAGGTTAGTCTTTTAACATTCTGACCAAATATGTGTATAAGGTAAAAAGAAAATATGGAGCTTCTGTTAAACCTCTTTCCCCTGCTGCCCTTTTTATCTTTTCTGTTTGTTGCTTACATTGATTTTCAAAAAAAATATGTTCAACTTGGAATCTTTTCTGTTTACTTTCTACTATACAAGAAAAATAGTTGGCTCGGTGCAGTAGGTCATGCCTATAATTCTAGCACTTTGGAAGGCCAAGGCAGGGGAATTACCTCAGGTCAGGACTTCCAAGACCAGCCTGGCCAACATGATGAAACCCCGTCTCTACTAAAAATACAAAAATTAGCTGGGATGGTGGCACATGCCTATAATTCCACCTACTCGGGAGGCTGAAGGAGGAGAATCACTTGAACCCAGGAGGCCGAGGTTGCAGTGAGCCGAGATTGTGCCATTGCACTCCAGCCTGGGTGACAGAGTGAGATTCTATCTCAAAAAAAAAAAAAGGAAAAAGAACCGTTTCTCCCCCTTTTCCCATTCCAAATATATACTTAAACTTCTTCTTTTGTTTTTGAGACGGAGTCTTACCCTGTCACCCTGGCTGGAGTGCAATGGCATAATCTCAGCTCACTGCAACCTTTGCCTTCCAGGTTCAAACTGTTCTCCAGCTTCAGCCTCCTGAGTAACTGGGATTACAGGCACCTGCCACCATGCCCAGCTAATTTTTGTATTTTTAGTACAAATGGGGTTTCACCACATTGGCCAGGCTGGTCTTGAACTCTTGACCTCATGATCTACCCACCTTGGCCTCCCAAAGTACTGGGATTATAGGTATGAGCCACCACATCCAGCCAACTTTTTCTTGATCTCTCAGTTTTAGACAGTGCTTTTTTACTCCCTAATACTAGATGAAGTTAAGTCAAACTTTTCCTCGTACTCCTTCCTCTTTCAATCATATCAGCAATAGTTTTATATTATCAAGCTTAATTTTATATATATGTATATTTTGGTTTTGTGGGTTTTTTTTTTTTGAGACAGATTCTTATTCTGTCACCCAGACTGGAGTACAGTGTCAAGCTCTCAGCTCACTGCAGCCTCCACCTCCTGGGTTCAGGTGATTTTCATGCCTCAGCCTCTCTAGTAGTTGGGATTACAAGAATGTACCACTACATCCAGCTAATTTTTATATTTTTAGTGGAGATGGGGGTTTCACCGTGTTGCCTAGGCTGGTCTCAATCCCCTGACCTCAGGTGATCTGCCTGCCTCGGCCTCACAAAGTGCTGGTATTATAGGAGTCACCACACCCAGCCTCATGTTTTCTCATGTAGCCATTTTTTAAGTCTTCTAACTTTTGTCTCAAGATTGATTCTAAAAGTTGAAAACTTGTATGGACTATAAAACAATCTTCGTTAAAAGCCCAGTGTTGTAGTAGGATTACATTTTACCTCTAAAGAGCCAGTGTTATATCTCTTATACCATACAAATGAGGATATTCTTAGACCCCTGATTAAATGGACTCTCTGTTTTTGTACTCCCATCAGTTGCTCAGAATTTATTTTTTCTTTGCTTTAAAAATGAACTATCTTACATAGTTTTTCACTTTTTCTGGAATTTTCAAGTTTTTTTTTTTAATGAAAAAGTTTTTCTCATTATGTCAGCAATAAAATCCAACTCTTTTAGTCATCACAGCTTCAGTTGGTGATCCATTTCATTACATCTTTTTGAAGTCATTGTTCTTAGACCCCACTTATTTCTTATTTGGATCATATCTTAGGCCTTCTACACAACTCTTATCTTCAGATTTCTTTTTAGAGGAATAATGCTTGGTTCCATTTTTTTTGGTATGTCATGCCTTCCGCTTTCTTGACACCCATATTCATTTTTCGTTTTTGTTTTTGTTTTCTTTTTTGAGATGGAGTCTCACTTTGTCACCCAGGCTGAAGTGCAGTGGGGCACTCTTGGCCCGCTGCAACCTCCGCCTCTGAGGTTCAAGCGATTCTCCTGCCTCAGCTCCTGAGTACTGGGACTACAGGCACATGCCGCAATACCCGGCTAGTTTTTGTATTTTTAATAGAGACGGGGTTTCACCATGTTGGCCAGGCTGGTCTTGAACTCCTGACCTCAAGTGGTCCGCCCACCCCCGCCTCCCAAAGTGCTGGAATTACAGGCGTGACCTACTACACCAGCCCCATGCTCATTTTTCCGAGGCACATATTTAAGTTACTTCCACAGAAAGAGGTGACATGAGAGATAAACTTTCATGTTTTTGGCTGGACATGGTGGCTCACACCGGTCCCAACACTTTGGAGGCTGAGGCAGTTGAGGCCAGAAGCTTAAGACCAGTCTGGGCAACATAGTAAGACCCTATCTCTAAAAAACAAAACAAAGCAAAAATTGGCCAGGTGTGGTGGCTCATGCCTGTAATCTTGGCACTTTGGGAGGCCAAGGCGGGCAGTTCACTTGAGGTCAGGAGTTTGAGACCAGCCTGGCTAACATGGTGAAACCCCCATCTCTACTAAAAATACAAAAATTAGCCAGGCGTGGTGGTAGATGCCTGTAATCCCAGCTACTCGGGAGGCTGAGGCAGAAGAATCGCTTGAACCCAGGAGGCGGGGGTTGCAGTGAGCCGAGATCCTGCCACTGCACTTCAGCCTGTGCAACAGAGCGAGATTCTGTCTAAAAAAAAAAAAAAAAAATTAGGTGTGATAGTACATGCCTGTTGTCTCAGCTACCTGGGAAGCTGATGTGGGAGGATCCCTTTAGCCCAAAAGTTCAAGGTCGCAGTGAGCTGTGATCATGCCACTGCACTCCAGCCTGGGCCAGAAACAGACCCTGTCTCAAAACCAACAAATTTAAAATATAAATAAATAAAAATTTTCATCCCTAAGAATGATTTCATCTTGCACTTTTTCTTGTTGATAGTCTGATAGACATAGTTTTATATTGAAATTAATTTTTGAGGTCTCAAGTATTTTTTTACTATCCATTTTTGCTAATGGGAAACAATGCATTCCACTTCTTTTTTTCTAGATTTTCTTTAGTAAGTTTTCTTCTGTTTGAAAATTCTTAGGATCTTTTCTTCGTCCTTACAAGGATGTGTCTAAGTGTGCGTCTTTTGTTGTTTGCTTATTGTGCTGAGCACTTGATGTGGATCTTTTGAGTCAGAAGACTCATTTCTCTCTCAGCCGCACGTTACATACTTCCGTCCATTATCATTTTGATAATTTCTGTTTTAATATAAAACTCCCTATTATTAAGACCTCTGTTATTTTTCTCTTTTTTCTCAAGTTTTTCATCTTCCATTTTTTCCGTAGGTTTTGAGAGATCTGTTTTCTAACCTTTCTATTGAATATTTTGTATTTTAAGAGTTATATTAACACTGTCAATATTAGACAGATCAACAAGATAGAAAATTAACAAGGATATTCAGGACTTGAACTCAGACCTGGAACAAGTAAACCTAACAAATATTTACAGAACTTTCCTCCCCAAATCTACAAAACATACATTTTTCTCAGTATCACATTACACCTATTTTTAAAGTGACCACATAATTGGAAGTAAATCACTCCTCAGCAATTGCATAGCATTTCACAAGTTTAAATAAAATATTGGTTGGCTGCTTATTTGTTATTTTCATCCCCTATTCCTTCCTGTCTCCACTGTTAAGCACAATTATTGGCATAAAAGAGATTTTTAATACCCATTTTTAGACTGCATTCTAGCCTGGGCAATAAAACAAGAATCCCATTCTCTCTCCCTCTTTCTCTTCCTCTTTCTTTCTCTCTTTCATTCTTTTTTTTCTTTTGCTCTTTCTTTCTCCTTTTCTTTTTCTTTCTAAAAAAAAAAAAAGAGTTATGTTTAATTTCCAAGAGTATTTTTTATTGCTCTTTCATAACATTGTTTTAGGATACAAAACTTGAGTCTCTCTAAAGATAATTGTTTTTGTTTTTATTTTTATTTTTTTACTTTTTTGTTTTTTAAAAAATTACACTTCCTTTAAAATCAAAAGCAATGTTTTTGTTTTTAAATTATTTGTTTCTTAAATAAGAAGAGGTCAGTTTGGTTTTACTTGTCAGGTCTTTTTCTTCTGATCCTCTAATTCTTTTGTTTTTCCCCAAGAATAAGAAATTTAATTGGAAACGGTGTTTGTCGCTGGGCTTGTTGACTGTCAGATTCCGCTTGAGTGTTGAATAATCAGGGTCCTAATTCTGTACCTGGAGTTGTGCTAAGCAGTTGGCTTGTTTTCTTGTCTCCCTTTTTTTTTCATAATTTGTTGAAATTTCTTCTGCTACTAAGTCTCTTCCCATTCTCTTTGCAGTATTGAGTTCTTAATTATTGATTACCATTTTTTTTAAATCTTGGATGGAAGCTTGTACTCAGGTAATGCTTACAGTTTTCTTTGCCAGAGGGATAATTCAGGCCAACCTTAGTGTCCAGCTACAGTGCTGGCCATGATCTGAAATGGGTTCTAATTTTCAGAGCTCCCTAAAGAGTTGTTTTATAGTTTTGACATACTCCCAGTGCTACTTTAAACTGATTAGGGTGGCTAACTTGGGATGGCAAGGGTACTGTCTAAATTCCGCTGGATTCCTTGCAGCTTTGTGGTACATCGTTGCCTACAGTGGTAACCCAGGCAGCTTACGGCAGGAGATCTAGACTTGATACCTGTGCCATCATGCTCTGGATATTCTAGCTGTCATAATTTGGTCTGAAGACTAGCAGTGTTGGCATCACCCGGAAGCTTATTGTAAATAAAGAATCCTGGGCTTCATCTTAGATCAACTGAAGCAGAATCTACATTTTAACAAGGCCCTCAGGTGCACATTCAAGTGTGAAAAGCCCTGATCTAGACCTTGGTCAGCTATGATTTCATGAGTAAATGGGACTATCACATGAATCAGTCCTGTACTTGGAAATCTTTTCCTCCCACCTGTTTTGAGATGTGTTGCCAGATCTTTGCTTACCCACTGAATTTTTATTTTCTCTCGAAATAAAATTGCATAAAGACTCCTAGTAATCCATCATAGATATGAGAATTTTTGCTGTACCTTTATGTGGTTATTATTGCATGGTGGAATGAGGGAATTTGGTAAGCAAGCACGTGTTAGTGTTCCACTTCCATGGGCTGCCAGAATGATAAACTTTTGAGTGTCTCTCTGGTGCGAGTGATCATCTAACCAAATCTCTCTTCTGTTATTACAGTATATGTCTAAAGTGTTGTGTTTATGTTGCCACCAGCTACCCATCATCAATCCATGTTTTCTGAGCTTGTATGGTTGAAAGAGACTGGTCCTAAATCACAGTTTCTTTGAGCCCTTTCTCCATCCCCAGCCAAAAGCAATCTTAAGTTGTTTTCCAACTGCTAGTTAGTGGTTGTCCTCCCTTCTATCCCCATTATATACCTTTAAGTTGTGCAACTTGGCCACCAAGGCCCCTTGACTAGTCTGGGATGACAGTGCCATCAGCCATTGGGAACCTTGGATGCAGAGAATCCTTATTATCTCTTACCATAATATGAGGTTACCTTTTTTTTTTTTTTTAATCTACAGGGACCCCACATGCAAAGAACTAATTATTGGTGGTTATCTCAACAGGGCCACTGCTCTGGTGGCTTTTGTGAGGCATTTCCCATCATGACTTTGTGTGCTTGATGGAGCTCCTGAAGTTACCCTTTTCGAAATCTGTCTTCTCTTTTATATTTCCATTTCTGCATTACTTTATGCTAAGTTCTGAGTAAATTCCTCATCATTGCCTGCTTTTAATTCCCAAAACTATATAGTTTGTTTCCAGGATTTAGAGTTGATTTGTTTTTATATTCTTCTCTTCTAAACTTAATTTACAGCTACCAATTTCAATTTCTTTATCTTTTCTTAAGTGGATGCTACTTTTCTTTTTTAAAAAGCATGTTTCATATACTAATAATTTCAAAGTCCTTTTCATATTGCTCTATCATTTCTACTTTCTTGAGGCAAAACTTTCTAATTCTCTGATATTTTATATGCTTTAAAAATTTAATTTCAAAATCATCTTGAATTCAGCTTTATTGTTTTTGTTGCTTTGTTTTTGCTTTCATAGTTTGGCAGAGAGTTCACTCCCTGGCCCCAATCCAACACCAGGTATAATATTAGTAATTTATGCCTCATCCTACCAAGATTTTACAGGCCCCTTTTCTTAGCCAGTTTGGCTTAGCCTTGTTCTTGGTTTGGAATTGTTTCTGTTGTTTCTTGTGACTCTGACAAGCAGCTCCAAACAGTGGCCACAGTATTTTTAAACTTTTTTTTTTTTGCGGGGGAGGGGAGAAGAGGTGCTATATGAGCCCCCATTTTTAAATGGAAAGACTGGTTTCAATGCCCTGTCTTAAATGGGGTGTTTTCTGTCCTTATTTCTGTACCAGAATTTAATTTCCAGCTGATACATCTTGTTTCTGATCCTAGACCACACAGGACATTTGACTTTAGCCCTCACTCCCTGTTAAGTGTTTTGCAGTCATAACATCTTTAATTACTTTTATGTGGGTAGCCTTTTGAAAATTTGTATTTTATCTATCATTGTTATATATTTGCAGTTAGGATGGAGGAGAAGGGGATTTTCACATGAACTTGTTTCATTGTCCTGACTAAAAGTAATTTAACTACTACTTTAAAAATGTAACTTCATGGTGTTGTGGAGGTTTACTGAAAGAGGAGAAGGATTGGTGTTAGGAGACCAGCCAGGATTGCATCGGTATAATCAGGGGTAAGAAGAGGAGATGAGTTTGACAGATTGGGTAGCTGGCAGGGCTCTTATCATAGTAAAAGAGTGCAGGAGGAGCTAACAGGGTAGAAGTAGGATGAAATAGTTTACCAAGTTTTGAATGTGGTGAGATTAAGAATATTTTTTGTGACAGTCAGTTGAATGTAGTGAGCACTGGGGAGTGAAAGGAATAGAAGCTGTACATCTATATATCTTAGCATCACTGGTGTATGGGTAATTGTTAAAACTATAGATGTGAATGAAATTAGGAAGAGTAACTAGAGAGCAAGAAAAAGGGGCCTGGTAATGGAAGTTGGGGATCATCATCATTTATAGGGGGTAAGGAAAAGGAGAGAAACCAGCAAACCAGAAGGAAGAAGAAGCAGAAAGACCAAAAGAGAAAGTTGCAACAGATTAACACAGTGAAACGCTTCCCAGACAAGAGAATTGTTACTGGTGTCAGGAGCTGCAGGGAGTCAAATAAGGGAAGGGCCGAGTAGTGTCCTTCAGAGTTGATTATTGAAGTAGAAGCCTGCTTACAGGGGATTAAAGTGAGGGAGCGGCCCACAGTTGAGATCAGTTAGGAAAGAGAGGTATTTGTATTTTGCCTTCAATTTTTGTTTTGCTTTTTAGGTTGAGGAATACTTGAGTGCAGAATTTTGTAAAGTCGTATCTAATTTTTAATTTTATTACACTGATTTGGTGTCTTGAGTTATTTTTCTATGAACTGGCCTGATTTTCACTTTCTACAGCATTTTATAAGAGTTTACTGTTTTATTTTACTTTACTATATAACTAAAACATAGTTTGTTCTTAAGATTATCCTAAACCATTTTTAAAGCTCAGTATCTAGAATAGTAATTATACAGTGGCCAACCAAGATGTTGTGAAAGGAAATCACCAGCAATGTTACATATTTCTTCTTCATTTTATTCTTTCTTCTTATCCTCTCAGGGCAGACTTTTTTTAAAGTCACAAACTCAGTAAGTCTTTCAGAGGCTAAACAGGCTCTCTCCCTGATGCCCAGCAGGTGCTTTAAGAAGGGTCTCATGTTACCTGGTAAATTATACAACCATTTTTAAATGCTGTGAAGTTTTGCAGTTAAGTAAGTAGTATCATTTTATAATGGATTATACAGATGAATTTATTTTTTCAAATTGACAAAATTTGGCATTGTGACAATAATGCACTTAGTGTTCTAAAATTGGTAATGCATCTCCTTATACACTTAGTTCCAAGGGCAGGGATAGCCATAGACATAGGGAGCAGCCTACAGGCTATGTTAATAAGGAGCATCATGGTTTCTGCTTAACTAAAAATAGTACCCCCACTGACTTGCTTGTTTTTTCTCAACCTAAGCTAAAACTTGACTATTAATGTTCCTTGACAGATTAATAACACATCTAGTTGTTTCTGATAAGAGATTTTAAGCCTATATTTTAAATAACTTAACCAAAATCACATAGCTAATGGTAGAACTAGGATTCCAACCTTGTCAGTCTGACTCTGTCTTCTATTCTTAACAGGATAGTATATTGTCTTTATCTGTGTTAGTTAACTGAAGATAAAAGTGGGAGCATGTTCCCTGCTTCCTATCCCCTCAATATCTTTCTCTTTTCTCTGATATTCTTTTCTACTATCCGTCTTTATTTTCTCCCTCTTCTTTATACATTTGTAAAGTAGAGAAAGATAGCATGCAAATAATCTAAAATTTTTATAGAAGAGTTTTCTAAACAAAAACGAAGCTAAAGTACAACAGTGCAATCAACATTTAGCTCTGAAGAAATTAATACAGAGTAAAAGAGATTTTTTTAAAACTCAGAAATGAAAACCCAGTAAGATTGGCTTTATATAGCATACTCAAAATGAAGATAAAAACAGCCACTTCTTCAAAGGAAAAGATGGTTAAAGAGAAAAGGACAAAGAGCCAGAGAAAAGTCACAATGTGGGGAAAGAAACTTTTGAAAGACAGAAAAAGTGGTTGAGTAGAGAGTGAATGCTGTATGTCTGATGGCAGTTAAATATCTGAAAGTATAACCATTCATGAATATTTTTATAAATGCCAATTTTACCTTAGAGTTGAAAAAAAAAAAAAAAGGCAGACAGCACTAATGTAGCATGCTTCGCTATTTTATTTAAAGTTAATACTTGGCACATGGTTCTCCAGAAGTACGTGGCTTTTTAAACCTTAAGATGAAATTCTGTTTTTAATTTTTTTATACCTTTCAAAGTGTTGTATATAGCCAGACTCATGGAACCACATTACTGACATTGCATATTCTGTAATTACTATATAGATTTATCTCAGTGGATTTCTTCCAAAGTGTGATGCAGACCACTCTTTCACCAGTCTTTCAACCCCAGAAAGAAGTTTCATCTTCATAAACAGTCGACCAGTACATCAAAAAGATATCTTAAAGGTAATCTGCTTTAGAAAAAAAAAATCATTTGAATTGGAAATTTAGAACTAGCTCTATCATTTGTCACATTGTAACAAGGACTAATTCCAAGAATTTGCTCTAAAATAAAGAAAAAGAGATATAATATCATTTATTAAGCATGGTGCCCAATAAGAGACATATGATATCTCTCTTATTCTTCACAGCAATTCTATGATGCATTATTATCCCCATTTATAGTGAGGAAACAAATGTTCAGTGTTTCTCTTAGGCCACGTAGCCAGGAAGTTAAGAGTTAGTAGTTTTATTTGAACCCTAAGCCTTCAGAACTTCCATAACATTGTGATTTTTAATTATTCAGCCAGTTTCATTGGACATTTGTACTTGTTGTGAATGCTTGAGCTTCATTTAGCTTCGATCCTTCGAAGGAGTATTACTACTTATATAATGCTTTTCCTTTTTTTTATTTGAGATGCAGTCTTGCTCTATTACCTAGGCTGGAGTGCAGTGGTGCAATCTTAGCTCACTGCAGCCTCCACCTCCTGGGTTCAAGCGATTCTCCTGCCTCATCCTCCCAAGTATCTGAGAATACAGGTTCCTGCCGCCATGCCCTGCTAATGTTTGTATGTTTTAGTAGAGATGGGTTTTACCACGTTGGTCAAGTTGGTCTTGAACTCTTGACCTCACATGATCCACTCGCCTCGGCCTCCCAAAGTGCTGGGTTGACAGGCATGAGCCACTGCACCCAGCCATGATAATGCTTTTCCTAATAAGCAGTTGCATCTACTCAGTTTCTCAGTTGAATCTGCTCCTTTTCATTGTACTTTAAGGTTGGTGATATTATCTTTATTTACATATTTTTTCTTTTATTTCTTACATGTATTTCTAGTTAATCCGACATCATTACAATGTGAAATGCCTAAAGGAATCTGCTCGTTTGTATCCTATTTTCTTTCTTAAAATCGATGTTCCTACAGCTGATGTTGATGTAAATTTAACACCAGATAAAAGTCAAGTATTATTACAGAATAAGGTAATCCTTTTCAGATAATTTTTTGTTATGCTGTTTATAAACGTATTCCTGTTTTCATATAAAAAAGCTTTGTTTATATTTTTCTTTATTTAAAATCTTGTCTATTATTTTCATAATTTCCCCTAAGATTTGTTAATTTGTATTTTTAGGAATCTGTTTTAATTGCTCTTGAAAATCTGATGATGACTTGTTATGGACCACTACCTAGTACAAATTCTTGTGAAAATAATAAAACAAATGTTTCCGCAGCTGACATCCTTCTTAGTAAAACAGCAGAAACAGATGTGCTCTTCACTAAAATGGAATCATCTGGAAAGAATTATCCAAATGTTGATACTTCAGTCATTCCTTTCCAAAATGATGTGCATAATGATGAATCTGGAAAAAACACTGATGATTGTTTAAATCACCAGATAACTGTTGGTGACTTTGGTTATGGTCATCGTAGTAGTGAAAATTCTGACATTGATAAAAACACTAAGAATGCTTTTCAAGACATTGCAATGAGTAATTTATCATGGAAGAACACTCAGATGGAATATAGTAAAACTTGTTTTGTAGGTTCCATTAAGCATACCCAGTCAGAAAATGGCAATAAAGGCCATATAGATGAGAGTGGGAAAAATGAGGAAGAAGCAGTCCTTGAAGACTCTTCAGAAATTTCTGCAGATGATTGGAGCAGGGGAAATATACTTAAAAATTCAGTGGGAGAGAATATTGAACCTGTGAAAATTTTAGTGCCTCAAAAAAGTTTACTATGTAAAGTAAGTAATAATAATCATCCAAGCCCTGAACAAAAGAATCTCAATGAAGGTCCATGTAACAAAAAATCAAATGTAATACATAATAAATCTGGACAAGTTACAGCTTATGATTTACTTAGCAATCGAGCAATCAAGAAACCCATGTCAGCAAGTGCTCTTTTTGTTCAAGATCATCGTGCTCAGTTTCTCATAGAAAATCCTAAGACTAGTTTAGAGGATGCAACAGTACAAATTGAAGAACTGTGGAAGACATTGAGTGAAGAGGAAAAACTGAAGTAAGTTTCCAGAGCTTGCATGTGACCTGAATGTTCAACTATTTCCATTCTATATGACTCACTGTTTAAAAGGAATTATTTACGGAGAAGCAGAATGGAAAATAATGGCTTAGATAGAGTACTGTTTTTGGTAACACTTTTTTGTTGTTAATTTAGGTTTTTTGCTGGGCGGGAACTTGTATTATCTTGTTTTTTTGTTTAACATAAGCCTTAACTGCTTTCTGATTTATTAAGTTTGTTGTTAAAGGTTTTCCATTCGTCTCAATTTCAAACCACCATTATCTTCTATTTCTTTCTGTTTTATGTTTAATAACTTTTCTGTGGTAGAACTTTTTTAAAAAGCTTTTGCATTATAGCAGTTATAACCAGTGTTTTTAATACCTTAACTGTTCCCTTTCTAAATTGGTCTCCAAAATATGTAACACAACACAAAAAATTCAGTATTGCACATTCAATTTAGTGTTGTTCATTCATACTATTTCTATTCAGTATAACTTAAGGCTTGCTTCTAAGATGCATTATTATAACTTATAAATGATAGTGGTTTTTATTTTGTAAATAGGTGGTTTGATCTGTCTTTGATTAAAATATTACTTGCCATCTTTAAATTAGATATCTGAATAAATGTTCCAAAATAACATGATGAATATTTCTAATTGACTTAGGGCACTTAATATAAACACAAAGTATATTCTGGTGATCTAACACAGCAGAAAATGAGAGTGGAATTATACCTCCAATCATATACAGGTATCTAAGTATCTCAATATTATGTCAAATATGTGGACACAATTTTAAAGGTAATTCATCATCCAGTGTTTTTATTTGGTGTTAAACTACTTAAATACTTGACCAGCATTTTTATTTTTTTTCTTCTTTCCTTAGCTTATTCAGTCTTATAAAAACAATATCAATTTAAAATGACAAAGGCTACTATTAACACCAAAACAAAAGGCTTCCATAAAGCTTTTCTCTTCAGCCTTTTTTTGTCAGGCTTTTTTTTTTTTTTTTTAAGTGGGAATGGTTACTATGTTTTGTTCTTTTGGAAATATCCACAAAAATAGACATTTTGAAGTGTGAAGCTGTTACCCCATTTCACCACCCATCATCTCATGGTCAGTTCTGTTAGTCCTGTTTTATCCATACTTCCATTCACTTTCTTTCCCTTTATTATTCTGAAGCTAATCATAGGCATATCATCTATTTCAGTATGTTAACTCTAAAAGATAAAGATACTCATATTTTAAAACCATAATAAAATTGTTATAACTTTTTTTAAAAGTATATATTCCTTAACATATCAAATACTCAGTATTCAAATTTATAATCTTTTCATAAATGTCAGATTTTTAAAGATTTGTTTTGAATCATGATGCAAATAAAGTTCACATAATTGTGATTGTCTTTAATTTTATCTAAATGATATACAACTATGCAGTTTAAAGGTGAGAGGACTTAACTTTTAAATGCAATCAGCCCACAAAAGTTAAATTGCGTTGCCCAAGGAAATGAATTGAGAATTGTCTGGGAATAGGAAAAAAGCATAGATGTTTCAAGTTCTTATGGAAATAGGGACAGTGTACAAGCTTATGATGAAAACTTACCTTGCTGACTGTTCCTTGCAGCCTCACAACAGCAGGTTATCTTTCCAGTTCCCTTTTGAGGAATGTTTGCATTGTTTCTCCTTGTGGATCCCAGGGTGTCAGGTTACTAGGATTATGATTAATAGGCCTCATCTAAAAATCTGTTTACCATCAGTTACCAGAATATTTCAGGTAATATTCCGGAATCAATCTTACTTTCTCTCATATTGCCGTAAAGTAGACAAAAGAGACATTGATGATCAAGACAGGCCTCTGAAGCTTCACCTGGGTTCTAACCACAGTTCTTTGTTAGCTTTTTATTAAAAAATGTGGACAGTCTCTCTTGGATTGTTGTGAGGATTAAATTTAAGATATTGTGTGTTATGATACAAGGTCAATTACCAACACATGATTGCTCACAATGTCAGTATGATCAGTTTTTAATCCATGAAAGGGAGTTTTTCTGTTGAGAATAACATTTTTCATTTGCTGAGTCAAGATTAAATTGAATTTGGAGGCCAGAAATAGAAACCTGTGAAGAAAATATAGGTATCTTGGGATCGGAGGTCTACTATATGTCACAGAGTACTGTGCTAGAACCTTTCAGAGTCAGGAGTCCTGAGACCATGATCAGCTAAGTCTGGAATCATGATTAGTGAGAAGGTAGAGCAAAAATGGTATGACATCGAAGAATCACACCAACTACCACTTCTCCTCTCCCTGTCTTTATCTTGGAGTTCTTTCCATGAATCTAAATTCTCTAAGGTATATTAAGGGATATGAGAGTAGACTCCTCTTCTGTAGACCTTCAGTCCATCCTTCCTTTTCTTTCTTCTTTTTTATTTCCTATTTTCCTTTTCCTTTCTTCTTCTCTCCATCCCTCTCTTCTCTTCCCTTCCTTCAACTAGAAAATATTAAGGGCTTTCTGTGTATAAGGCCTAATGTACTCTAGCTAGTCACTTCAGTTATAAATAAAACATACTTTCCCGACTCATGAATGGTGTAGGCTAGTAAGGAAGATTCAGTTTAACAAGAATGTGATGAGCTTTAAGATATAAGTTTTAAATTTAAGGAGTTATAGAAACACTTGGGAGTTGGACTTAATATTATCTGTGGGACAGGTAATGCTTCCCTGCATAGACATTAACCAGAAGGATTTTAGGGAATTGTGTAGGTAGGAGGAACATTATGTGAGAAGGCCCAGAAGCTGCAAGAAGCATGGTATCATTAAGGAAATAAGATTTCCTCTATGACAGGAACAGAATATGAGAAAGTATGAGTAAAGAAAGATGGGGAAGGTGGGGGACGGACAATGGAGGGTTCTCAAAGCTATAACAAAGAGTTTGAATAAGGAGTAGGATCAGGATTATTCAGTTACTAAAATTCTGATGAGAGCTTGGGACAGACTTTGGAGTCAGGGGGTTACTATTTTTAGTTCTTCCTTTCTGGAGTTTGTTTCTTTCTTACTTGCCTTCTAGTGAATTAAAATTCAGATTTAGGCATGTGCCCTACCACTGGGGTCTCAGTCAGTTGACATTAGCTTGAATTTTCATTTGCAGTAGTTATGAATGTAATGCTATTTAAGAAAAATATTGCAGTTATGAAAATGATAAACTTTATAACGAAATGCAGTGTTTAGTCACAAGAACATTATTTGAATTGACTTCTGGTCAAATCAAGATTAATATTTTCCATTCAGGTTACTAAATTCCTTATTGACATTAAGTACAATGGTAGCAGCTGCTTTTACTTAACATTTACCTAATATTCCTTTGGACATAACTTTTTGTATTTCCCAAAGAACTAATTAAATTGACTTCTTCAGTAAATCGAAAGATGAATACCATATGTGAAAATTTGCACATTATAATTAATTACAAATGGTGACCTTTGTTTTGAACTCATTTTACCATGGCACAGGAAAAATATTTAATTTGAATGTCTAAGAGCTAAAAATACCATTTCTAGGACATGTAGAAACTAAACTATTGAAAATCATGTGTTTTATATAGCTAATCCAGAATCTCAGATTCTAAGTAGAAAATAACTTTAAAATTGTGAATATGGGATGGTAATATAACCAAAGAAGCCATTTTTTAATGTAGTTTACAAGGAAACATTCACATCCAGGTAACATTTCTTCATTCAGCACACATTTACTAAGCACAAACTACATGCCATGCCATGGTCTCCTGTCTGTTAAATCTCACTTTTCACATTTAGCACTGTTCTCTCAATAATATTTTTATTTCTTCACATTTCATATTTTTCCTTGAGATTATTATATGCATATAATAAAATTCAGTTATTGTTTTAAGAGTATGAGACTAGAAATGACCATAATTCTCTAGTGTCAAGTTTAAAACTTTCTTAAAAAATAATCTTTTAGCAAAGTTACTTAATTTCCAACCATTACTCCTACCTTCACTGTAAGATTTCTGTTTCTTGGTAGAAAATAATGATAGCAAAACGTTTATCACCATTTACTCTGTGCTAAGTAGTATTCTAAGTACTTGGCACACTTTAACTCATTTCATTTTTCACAACAAAACTGAAGTAGATGTAGGTTATACATATGTTACAGTAGAGCATAGTGAGACACAGAAACATTAAATAATTTTCATAGGTTTACAGAACTACTAAGTGGCAGAACCAGGCCGGGCTGTCTTCAGGGTCTGTGTTCTTAATCACCACACTTTGCTCGACACGTAGCAGTAGTTTCCAATTCTCTCTGTGTACTGGAGTCATCTGTGGCCCAATCTCAACCTAGGCCTAGGAATTAGAAGCTCTGAGGGTGGGATCCAGGTATCACTTTTTAAGAAAAGCGGTGACATTAACCACTGTGCTATGTCTTCGGCTCCAGAAGTTTCATATTACTCATATTATTGTTGACAAAAAGATCTCTTTAACTTTTTAACCAGTGTAATGTTTTTTAATTCTTGAGTTCTTAGAATCTATCCAATATAATTTTTGAAACATCCATTGTTTTGTACCTTTGAAATTGAGTTATAGGGAATTCCTCAGATCTGGAATTGACCCATTTCTTTATTCATTCTCTCTTTTTCTGATTGCTTGTGGCTCAATGCTTTTTTGTGGCTCAACTAAAAAATGTTTTTTTTTTTCAGTTGGGTAAAATTTACGTAATGTGAATTGCAGAAATTTTAACAGTATGGTTTGATGCATTGTCATACATGTGTACACCCATATAAACATCACCCCAAACAAAACAGAGAGCATTTCTATAATCTCAGAATGGTTCCTCATACCACCTCTCAGCCAGTCTCCACAGGCAGCCACTCTTGATTTTTGTTACACTTGCTTGGTTTTGCCAGTACTTGAACTTCACATATATGTAAAATCGTATAATGTATATATATACTCTTTCATATCTGGCTTCTTACCCACAACAAAAATATTTCTGTGACTCACCATGTTGAAACTATGTGTAGTGTATAGTTCATTTTTTTTAAATCAAAGAGTAATATTCAGCTATATAAATATACCAAAATTTGTTTATTCAGTCTCCAGTTGATGGACACTTGGGTTGTTTTCAGTTTGGGGCCATTATGAATACAATTGTGTTGTTTACTTTCCAAATATTTGGTGCCTTTTTAGATATTTTATTTATAATTTAAGTGTATCATAGAGAAAATGCTAAGTTAGATTTCAGTCTTTTGAAAAGTATTGAGAATAAATGCCCACTGTATGTTCTTTCTTGACAAATGTTCCATGTTCACTTAAAAAGACTCAGGATTCTGCAGTTGCTAGATGGTAGTGTTCTAAAATGTCAGTTAAGTCTAAGTAGTTGATAATATTGCTAAAATCTTCTATCACTTTAAAGATTTTTTTTTCTTTTTGAGGAGGGTCTTTAGTTCTGGCAGTTACTGAGGGAGGAGTATATACTGTTGCCATTCTGGCTTTTCATGCTTACTATTTGCATGGTGTATCTTTTTTCAGCCTTTTAGACTATCATGTCTTTGTATTTCAAATGTAACGCTTGTAGACAAAGTTGGGTGTTGCTTTTTAAATTCAGTTTCATACTCTTTGCCTTTGGATTTCAATATTTAGTCCAAGTAATATAATAACTGACATGGTTGGGTTTAGGTCTGGCATTTTCCTCTTTGTTTTCTGTTTGTCCCATCTCTGTTTTATTCTTCTGTTCCTGCTTTCTGGGGGGAGAGGAGGCCTTTAGGGTTAAATAAAATACATTTTAGTATCTAATTTTAATTTCTTTATTGAGTTTCCATTAGTTTTTGCTTTGGTGATTACATTATGCATTCTTATCATAATCTACTTGGAGTTAATAAAATGGAAAAAAAACCTGTAAGTATAATTTCACTTATATTTGGTGTCACTCCTTAATAGTGCACATATACTGGCAACTAATTCTCATCTTTATCTGAAAATATCTATTTCATCTTCATTTTTGAAGGACTTTTTTTTTTAATGAGATAGCCAAATTCTGGGTTCTTTTGCCACTTAAAAGATTTCACTGTCAGCCATGTGGTAGCTCACGCCTGTAATCCCAGCACTTTGGGAGACTGAGGCAGATGGATCACCTGAGGTCAATATCTATTTCATCTTCGTTTTTGAAGGGCTTTTTTTTAAATGAGATAGCCAAATTCTGGATTCTTTTGCCACTTAAAAATTTCACTGTCAGCCATGGGGTGGCTCACGCCTGTAAGCCCAGCACTTTGGGAGACTGAGACAGGTGGATCACCTGAGGTCAGGAGTTTGACACCAGCCTGGCCAACATGGTGAAACCCCATCTCTACTAAAAATACAAAATTAGCTGGGTATGGTGGTGCATGCCTCTAATCCCAGCTGCTCTGGAGGCTGATGCAGGAGAATCGCTTAGAACCTGGGAAGCAGAGGTTGCAATGAGCCAAGATCGTGCCAGTGCAGTCCAGCCTCAGTGAGAGAGGGAGACTCTGTCTCAAAAAAAAAACAGATTTCACTGTCATCTGACTCTGCTTTGATCTTTACGATAGCCATTATTTTTGCTGTTTCTGCTTTGTACTGTTTTTTTTTTTCCCTCTCTGCTTTCAGGATTTTATCTTAATCTTTGGTTTTCAGCAGTTGAATCTCATATACCTACCTGTGAATTTCTTTGCATTTATTCTGTTGGGAGGTGTGCTGACCTTGCATCTGTAAGTTTTATTTCTCCAAATTTGCTGATTATCAACCCAAATTTCTTCATATTTTATTTTCTTTCCCAGTTTTCCATTTTTTATCTGGGACTCCAATGACATATACATTAGGTTATTTGTTTTCCCATAGGTCACTGCAATGCCTTTCCAGTTGTCTTCACTTTTCTGTGAAGTGAACACAACACACTTTATCATTTCTATTGATCGGTCTTCAACTTTACTGACCCTTTCTTTTCCCATCTCTGATCTGCTGTTAAGCCTATCCAGTGAAAATTTAATTTCTGTTACTGTATTTTTTAGGTCTAGAATTTCCATAGTATTTTTTTTTATAATTTCCACTTCCCTGTTGAGATTCCCTCTTCTTTTCTCATATTATGATAATCTTTTAATGTTTAATGCTTAAGACCTTAAACATTTATTAAAATTTGTTTTTAAATGGTTTTTTGGTAGTCCTAACATCTGAGTCATCTTGAGGTTGGCTTCTACTGACCACTTTTTATTCTACCATGACTCACATTTTCCTGTTTTGTTAGGGTGGTAACTATTGATTGTATAGTGGGGCATTACGGGTGATATGTTTAAAACTCTGGGTTCTGTTATCTTGTTTTGGAAAGTGCTGATTTTTGTTCTACCAGGTATTTAAATTACTAACAGATCATCTTGAGCTGTGGAGGTTTTGTTTTTTACTTTGTAAGGGAGAAGCTCTTTCAATTTTGTTCTTGGTCCCAGGGCTTCCTTAGTTTAGGACGTAGGTTTTTTATCCTAGGATGTGGCCCTCTTCCAGTTTTAATTGAAAGCCCAAAGTGTTTACCAGCCCATGAAACTGGAATTCAGCTTCCAGACTTTGTTTCCCCTGCAATGGGCAGAAGCTGAAATCTCTGTTCAGCTCATTTAGTCTTGTAATGGCTGTTTTCCTTTGGGTTCCCACACATGGAATTTTCTTTCTCAATTTTCAGTTGTTGTGTAAGCAGATAGCTCTGTGTCTTGGTGACTCTGGCTAATAACATAGCAACATTCGGATTGAGTTCTGACCACCCTGCTCCCCCTTAATACCAGGGATTGTACCTCTGGGTAAAAGTTGTGTAAATGTGGGTCTCTGTCTCTTTTTTTCGCTCCACCAAGGAGTAAATCCATTGCAAATTTTTCCTACTTTTGGCTGTTCTTCAGTGCCTAGTTTAAATAATTGAGTTTTGTTTTTGTCTTTTTGAGGCAGTCTCGCTCTGTCGCCCAGGCTGGAGTGTAGTGGCACAATCTCAGCTCACTGCAACTTCTGTCTCCTGGGTTTAAGCAATTCTCCTCTCTCAGCCTCCTGAATAGCTGGGACTACAGGTGTACACCAGCATGCCCGGATAACTTTTGTATTTTTAATAGAGACAGGATTTCTCCATTTTGGCCAGGCTAGTCTCAAACTCCTGACCATAGGTGATCTGCCCGCCTCTGCCTCCCAAAGTGCTGGGATTATAGGCATGAGCCACCATGCCCCGCCAATAATTGATTTTTATATTTTGTTAAGTGTTTATCATAGTTATATGCAGGAGAGTTAATCTAATAAATGTTCCTTTGTCATTACTATACCTGGAATGCCAGTTCTTTATTTTTATAAAATTTACCTCAGATGGTTAATATGTTTCTGTTATGATATCATTAGTTCTGTTTTATTTCTATTCTTAGATATGAAGAGAAGGCTACTAAAGACTTGGAACGATACAATAGTCAAATGAAGAGAGCCATTGAACAAGAGTCACAAATATCATTAAAAGATGGCAGAAAAAAGATAAAACCCACCAGCACATGGAATTTGGCCCAGAAACACAAGTTGAAAACCTCATTATCTAATCAACCAAAACTTGATGAACTCTTTCAGTCCCAAATTGAAAAAAGAAGCCAAAATATTAAAATGGTACAGATCCCCTTTTCTATGAAAAACTTAAAAATAAATTTTGAGAAACAAAACCAAGTTGACTTTGAAGAGAAGGATGAACCTTGCTTGATCCACAATCTCAGGTTTCCTAATGCATGGCTAATGACATCCAAAACAGAGGTAATGTTATTAAATCCATATAGAGTAGAAGAAGCCCTACTATTTAAAAGACTTCTTGAGAATCATAAACTTCCTGTGGAGCCACTGGAACAGCCAGTTATGTTAACAGAGAGGTATGATGATGTAATATTTTTTAACTGTAAAAATATTTATTGTAATATTTCATACTAGATTAGAAATTGAAGGTAGAAGGTTGAGAATGTTTCCTAGTAGGGATTAGTGGGGTTTTTTTGTTTTTTTTATTTTAATCTTTTAAAAATTTGATTTCTAGGCCAGGCACCGTGGCCCACACCTGTAATCCCAGTACCTTGGGAGGCTGAGGCAGGTGGATCATGAGGCCAGGAGTTTGAGACCAGCCTGGCCAACATAGAGAAACCCTCTGTCTACTAAAAATACAAAAATTAGCTGGGTGTGGTGGCACGCACCTGTAGTCCGAGCTACTCGGGAGACTGAGGGAGGAGAATCACTTGAACCTGGGAGGCAGAAACTGTAGTGAGACAAGACGGCACATTGCACTCCAGCCTGGGTGAAAGAGCGAGACTGTCTCGAAGAAAAAAATTTGGTTTCTAATCTTTAATGGAATTGTTTATAAATAATATCAGAATACATAGTTCACTTCTACATTTAATAAGTATGAAGTTCATTTCTCTTGTACATTAGTAACCTCTCTGGGGCAATTTTGAAGTTAGATTGTCATGACTTTATTCCATTATGTACTTACTGTTTTAACATTTTCAAACACATAATGAAATAGAAGTATACAATGAATATCTTTATCAGTAATTATCAAGACTTTGCCACATTCGCTTTGCCTTTCTATGTAGTATATACACATACATTTTCTTTCCTTTGCCAAAGTAGTTTAGAACAATTCCCCTTCCTACATCTTTCATTACTTCTCTTTCAAAATACGGCTGTTTTCTCACCTAACCACAATAGCTTTTTCACACCTTACATAATAATAACTCCTTGGAATTGTTCCTCATTATGTCAAAATGCCTTTTTTTATCATTTTTTTAAAAAATTTATATTTAATTTGTATCTAAACAAGATCCATGTATTACATTTGGTTACCTTGTTTACATCTCTTAAAAATCATTTTTTTATTGTACATACTGAGTCATTTGTTCAGTGGAATGTCCTGTTGTCTCTATCTGTTTGCTCTCTTAGGGTGTTCAGCTGCTTTTTCTCTCCCCTATCTTTAATTGGGAGTTAGCTCAGGAGGACTGAATATATTTAGATTCTACGTCCTGGTGCATCTACTTAGTAGATTGGCTGTGTGCTTTATACTTCATTACATCAAAAGGCACTGTCACTAGGTTCAGCTAATGACAGCCTGTCTTTCACGTGAAAGTTTCCCATCAACCTTTCCATGCAGTGGTGCCATTCATTGATGATTTTTGCCTGAAATAATTTTATTGTTGGTTGTAATATAGGATACTTTCTTTTCCTGTTCTATATGAGAAAATTGCTTTCTGTAAAAATAAATAACCTTGGGTGACAAAGCCTGGGGAGACAAAAATAAATTTAAGATTAAAAAATAATGACTAACTTATTAACATTTCTGTTTTTTAACTTAATATTTCTTTTTCAGTCGAACACAGGTAGAAGAGAATAATGACAAAAATAATAAAAACCTGAAATTTAAAAGATAAGGATTTGTTCATTAGGACACATCATTAGATAACTGTTTCAGAACTTCCAAGAATAAAACAGAAATCATTTATAAAATGTGTTAAAAGTCTTGTTAAAGGTACTGCAGTCTTGGCAGAGAAAAAAATAAGGACAGAACACAGAAAAACATCTGTTAAGTCTGTCTTTTTAAATAAGGCAACAGCAATCATATTAACCAAAATCCAGTATCTTTCATTGTGTTCTCTTCAGATTGGCTTAGGAAACTGTCAGAGGAAGAATTAGAAAATAGTTCCTTAGGCTACATTCAAACAGTTTAAACACCTGGTGCTGCTTTTTGCTTTCTTCCCTAAAAAAAGAGCTAGTGTACATCTGAATTTTTAGACTTGACTGCTTTCCTGAATGGCATTTGTAAACTTCATTTACATTTCAAAAATCTTTTTGTGCTTTTTAAATTATAGGTTTTTAAAGATATTTTACTATGTGATATTCTGTTTTCAAAAAACAAATACATTAAAAACTATTATTTTGGGACCATATTGGCCTGAAAATAAATCTTTCTTAATTAAGCCTAAATAGAAATAAAGATTAATTCAAAATAGTTTTTTTTTCTCTTCTTTTGGAGTGTGACATCCCCATCGCAGTTAATGATGTAAGTTTTTCAGAATGGAGTCATGGACTAATTTATTCCCACAATGTGACAATATGGACAGGGTAATTATAGGTGGGCTGAGTTTTCTAGCCAGAGTCCTAATGCTGTTTGTGTAACTCACTTCTGAATGGAATAGTTTTGGTATCTATAAAACATAAAGTAAAGGCTCAATAATTACAATGATGGCTAATATTTATTGAACATTTACTATATAATAGGAACTTGGCAAAGTTTAATTGTGGAGCCTGCACCATTAATTGCTATACAGTATCATAATCATTACCACAACCACCATCCCTACTGTCTCTCAGAGAGATTTTTAGGATATTAGTTAGATGAAACAGAGTACATGTAAAATATAGCCAAAGCTCTCTTCTCTGTAATATCAGCTCTCACAGCCAATAACTATAACATATCCTGACCAAGCCTAAAACAAATATGCGAGGTTGATTTGTGCCCTAGATCATCTTTGGCTTCCTCAGAATTCTTCACCACTCAGAATCATTTCATATGCCACCTTTGGCAAACATGCTATACCTGCAGTAGACTAAAAGAAGCTCTCCCAAGCTCTAAATTGATTAATATTTAAGTTCCTAAAAGAAAGAGATATATGTTTATCTTTCTGTTACAGAAGAAACTTGGAACAGCAATTGAAAATTTGGCAGGATGGACCACCTAACTTGACTATTACTGTGTCTGTTTTGAAGGGATAAAATCGAATTATTTTTAAAGTTTTCATTTGTATTATATTTAGAGCCATTTTTAAAATTTCACATTGATTTGTAACATTTTAGAAGACAGATTATCTTCTTTCTGTTCCTCCTTTATACTGTGTGCAATAGATATTTTATAAAATATCAACAGAAATGTAAAAAAGTGGTTTCTCATAGGGCTACTTGTATACTTTTGTATTTTGGTTAATGATAACACTTGTCAAAAGGCCTTGGATTAACTTTTTTCCATAAACTTTCTTATTTTGTGTATTTAATAAGTTAAAGAGCCATAATTTCTTTTGCAGTCTTTTTAATGGATCTCATTATTTAGACGTTTTATATAAAATGACAGCAGATGACCAGAGATTCAGTGGATCAACTTACCTGTCCGATCCTCGTCTTACAGCAAATGGTTTCAAGATAAAATTGATACCAGGTATGATAGTATGGTTTAATATTTTCTGATTTGGAAAAAAATAGTCTTGTTCCAAGAGTTACATTTGGGTTTCATGATTTACGGATATGATGGTATATTTTTTTCTCACTGTAAGTACAGTGTTGGCTGTGTTAAAACATTTATTTCAAAAACGTCACCTCTGCCTGAAACAAGGGAGTTTGGCATCTCTTGCAATCCAGTACTTCGCATTTGCATTTTCATAATGAATGAAGTAGTTTTATTATAATTTTTGTCATTCTTTGACACAATATTCAAACTGCCTGCTTTGTTTAAATTATTAAAATGCTCTTTTAGATGATGACACAGAAATATGTAGGGTATTGGAATGGCCTCACAGAAATGGACATCTCTTTTTTAAAAAGCATTTGCTTGTTTTGCCAATTAGACATGTAACATCAGCAGTCATACTGTATGGAGAATGGATGATTTGATACCATCACTTTGTTAAAAGACTCATAACTCTCTTTGCTCAGTATGGAAATTCATTGGGTGGATTTTTAAAAAAAGAAAACCCGTCTGACTAGACACTTCAGTTTTCCTGGCTGGCCCCTTCTTGCTCTTTTGTAGTTTTCATACTCAACTGCCTTCTGCCCTACCTTCTGTTATTTTCTCTTCATCTGTTATTAAAGGGTTACAGTGGAACCACGAAGAAGGACTCCACTGCCTTCCTTCTGCCTCCAAACTTGTCACACCCAAAGTATAGAAAAACAGTTCAACCAAAGCAGTGTTTGAAGATTTTTAAAGGAATGCTTTACTGAGATATGAAAATAAGTTAAAAGAATGTGCAGAAGCCATGGAGCTGGGTATATAAAGAAAATACTTTGGTGTCCCAAACATAAACTAATTTTACTTGATTTTTTGATTTTAAGGATACCTAACCTAAACTTCCTACCTGTCACCTCAGTTCTATTAGTCCCTATCCCAGCACTGCCATTTAAAAACAATGTGTTTTGGGGCAAGTCAGCTGGCCACACTGTGTTTTTATTGATAACAACTAATAATTACTGAATTATTATGTACAGGGCTCTATTCTAAGTATTAAATTTATTAATTTAATCTCCCTAATATCCCTTTAAAGTAGGTTCTATTACTGTCCCCATTTTACAGATGGAAAAAATTGAGGCATAAGAAGTTAAGTTTGCTCAAGGGGACAAAGTTATTGGTAGAACCAGGATTTGAACCTAGGCAGTCTGCCTTTAGAGCCTAGCTCTTAACTGATTTATTATATTGCCTTCCTGTCAAAATTTATATATTTACTCCATGAAGTATTTGTGAGCATTAACCAAGGTAACAGTTAAATCAGTGAGCATGGTACTTGGCAATGGGAGATGCTCACGTAGTCTCTTTTCTTACCGTCCTTGAGCCCCTTTTAGCAGGCTTGCAGTCATTTCTTTTAATCTTCCTAGAAATATTTCTTCCTCAGGGTCCCTGGCATCTTAAAATTTATGTGAAGTGAATCTACTTGAAACAAGGGATAGGTGGGTGTGTTTGTTTTATTGACTTAATCTGTTTTTCTAATTAACTATATGGCATTGTTGGCAAGTACCAGTTTTTTCATGAAAGATATTAAACAGGCTGGGCATGGTAGCTCACGCCTGTAATCCTAGCACTTGGGAGGTCGACGTGGGTGGATCACCTGAGGTCAGGGGTTCAAGACCAGCCTGGCCAGTGTGGCGAAACCCTGTCTCTACTAAAAAATACAAAAATTAGGTGTGATGGCGTGCACCTATGATCCCAGCTACTCAGGAGGCTGAGGCAGGAGAATCACTTGAACCCAGAAGGCAGAGGACACAGTGAGCCAAGATCACACCACTACATGCCAGCCTGGGCGACAGAGTGAGACTCCATCAAAAAAACAAAGATGTTAAACAGCAGGCTGTTGTTGTTTTAAGGATAACTGTTCTTTCTTACCTCCCACTCAATTCCAAAAGCATGTTTATTTTTGAGCTATCTGGTAAGTTTATATCTGACAGATGCTTTCAGCTCTTAGCTTGTAGATAGTATTTTTAAATCTTATTGAATGCCTGATACTTTCCATAGTATCAAAGTTGCAAAAATGATTAAGTCACCTGCAAACTGACTTTATTTGATTGGAATTAACTTTACTTAGATTATCATCAGCATTATTTCCCTTGTCAATAACAGAGCAAGTTAAGGACATTTATGTTTTCTTTCTTCATTTCTTTGTTTTTTCATTTTTAAAAAATAAGTATTTTCTTAGCAATTCTATCTTGTGAGAGTATTGTTGTTTTGTACTAACTTTGAGTCAACAGTTTGCCTGTAGTCACAATACATTTTTGGATAAGGATAAAAGCATTTGAAAGAGAAGGAATACATCTGGCCTTGAGAGAGAAGATTCTCATTGTGACCCTAAGAACTTTATATGCTAATGGGAATAGCTTTCTGTCCTGCATCAACAAGAATTCCTTATTTTAGGAAGTAAAAACTTATCAAACCACTTACTCATTTTATATATTTTCCCTGAAAATTGATAAGCATTTCACAGTATTTTATGAAAACTTTTCAAAGGTTATTGTTACATAGATGTCTGTAACTTTTCCATATCTGAATTTTGCAAACACAGAAGTTAAAATATTGCTCAGTTTCCTTATTTGTTGCCAGATACTTCTTACTCATTTCCACTAGTAATTCTGTGAAACGTGTATAATTTTCCAGAGCAAACATAGTTAGTATTAGACTTTTCATTCTAATCATACTGTAAAAGATTTAGGACTACCAATAGTGAAAAGTCACTTAGACTGATATTGTTGGAAATTTTCATATCTATAGGTAAAAGAGATGTGAACTAGAATATTCTGCTACTACTTCTTTGCCTATCCACACATAGTTTTGAGTTCCATTTACATTCCCCCTGTTGCTCAAACTCACTTTGTCTCCACTGTTAGTCCGTTTGTGTTGCTATAAAGGAATACCTGAGACTGTGTAAGACTAGGTAGACCTGAGACTAAAATGACCGCAAGCAGCCTACTTTATAAAGAAAAGAAGTTTATTTGGCTTATGGTTCTGCAAGCTGTACACGAAGCATCGTGCCAGCATCTGCTTTCCTTTTACATATAAGTTCCAAGTTTAAGTCATTTCTTTGCTCCCATATCTGATGGTAGCCATGCCACTTCTTGAATGATTTACTGCTTAGAAGTTTCTTTCGCTAGATAGTGAAATGAAGTAGTGATGGCCTAGGTCATCACTCTTAAGTTCAAACTTCCACAGATCCTAAGGGCAAAGGTATCCAATCTTTTGGCTTCCCTAGGCCACACTGGAAGAATTGTCTTGGGCCACATATAAAATACACTAACACTAAAAATAGCTCATGAGCTTTAAAAAATTTTCAAAAAACTCTCATAATATTTTAAGAAAATTTGTAAATTTGTATTGGGCTGCATTCAAAGCCATTCTTGGCCATATGTGGCCCATGGGCCACAGATAGGACAAGCTTGCCCTAGGGCATGGATACAGTGCAGCCAAAATCCTTTTGGGGATGTAAAAAGGGTGACCTTTACTCCACTACCCAATAAATTCCTCAATATCATCTGAGATTTTATCAGCCTTTTCACTGTCCATATTTCTATCAGCATTTTAGTCACAACCATTTAACCAGTTCCTAAGAAGTTCCAAACTTACCCTTATCGTCCTGTCATCTTCTGAGCTCTCAAACTCTTCCAGCCTCTGCTCTTACCCAGCTCCAAAACCACTTCTACATCTCGAGTTATCTTTATAGCAATGCCCCACTCCTCAGTACTAATTTTTTGTGTCAGTTCATTTGTGTTGCTATAAAAGAATACCTGAGACTAGGTAATGTATAAAGAAATGAGGTTTATTTGGCTCATGGTTCTGCAAGCTGTACATGAAGCATAGTGCTAGCATCTGCTTCTGGTAAGGGTCTCACTTACAATCATGCAGAAGGGGACAAAGAGCCAGCATGTCACATGGTGAAAGAGGGAGAAAGAGAGATGCCAGGCTCTTTTAAACAACCAGCTCTTATGTGAACTACCACAGAGACCTCACTCATTACCATGGGGATGACACCAAGCCCTTCATGGTGGATCTGCCCCCATGACCCAAGCACCTCCCACTAGGCCCACTTCTAACAGTAGAGGTCACATTTTGACATGAGATTTGGAAAGGACACACATCTAAACCATATCATCTTCCTTCATTCAACTCTGTATCTCATCCTGTAATCCTTGATAATACAGTATTATATATTATTCTCCAGTTGTTCTCTGGGAAAAATGTTAGGATACTAGTCTACCACCATTGCATCTGCCATTCAAGTCAAGGATGTAGTCTGTAATTGGGAACAGGTAAAGGACTGGATTATTGAAGTCTCAGGATTTGTAACTCTTCAAGTTATATCACATCTCTTTTTTAAAATTAATCCATTGATAGCTACTACTTATCCAAGGTTGGACTGTCCCTTTTCCTTTAATTCCAGGTAGCATTATGTAGATTTCATGAAAGAACGCTGTTACACAGATAAAGCCAGAGAAGACAAATCTTTGCATATTTTCAAAAAACATGCATTCTAAAGCCAAATCTGTTGCTTTGAAATACGTGCTGCTATGGATGTGTACCCAGTTATACATCCAATCCTGTAGCTAGTTTTTAGTTTTATTTTTTGAGACAGAGTCTTGCTCTGTTGACCAGGCTGGAGTGCAGTGGCACAATCTCAGCTCACTGCAACCTCTCCCTTCTGAATTAAGTGATCCTCCCATCTCAGCCTCCCAAGTAGCTTGGGACTACAGGCATGCACCACCACACCAGCTGGTTTTTTGTGTGTGTGTATTTTTGGTAGAGACGGGGTCTCACCATGTTGGCCAGGCTGGTCTCCAACTCCTAACATGATTCACCTGTCTTGGCCTCCCAAAGTGCTGGGATTGCAGATGTGAGCCACTGTATCCAGTCATTTAGTTTTATTTTAATCACTAAGGGTAATTTAAGTAACAGTTAACATGTCAGTTTTATACATTGTCCTGATAAAATATTTTAAAAAACATTAGTATTTTCTTCTAATTAGTAATATGTTAATAAGTTACCGTGTGACTATTTTTATAATTTGTAAGTTAAAATCACAGAAATAATTCAGGCCTTTAGATATTAAAATGATACGGAAGAATTTGAAAAGCAGCAGTTGTTAAAACACTTAAACTGGTTTTATTTTAATAAATATCATGGGACTCCATTTTCTCTCCAAACCAAGAAATGATCTAAACAAATGTAAGGAACAGAACAGCAATAACTGGGATTAAATTAAATTATATAAAGCACATGTGGTGTCAGTGAGTACTTATGACTCAATGTGAAATCCTATGGGAAATTACTATTTGTTCTCCAACTAAGGAACAAAACTTTGTCCTGACTATATTAAAATCTAATGAGGCTTCACTAAATTGTTTTAACGGCAATTTTTGTTTTTAATGGACATGTTCTGGAATATAAATTTAACTATGTTTTTTTTTTCTTTCAGGAGTTTCGGTTACTGAAAATTACATGGAAATAGAAGGAATGGCTAATTGTCTCCCATTCTATGGAGTAGCAGATTTAAAAGAAATTCTTAATGCTATCTTAAACAAAAATGCAAAGGAAGTTTATGAATGTAGACCTCGCAAAGTGATAAGTTATTTAGAGGTATGCATTATTTTATACGTGTGTTATTATATACAGGGATCCCAACTCCTGGCGAGGCCTGTTAGGAACCAGGCAACATAGCAGGAGGTGAGCAACCTACCAGTGGGCACCACCACCTGAGCTCCGCCTCCTGTCAGATCAGTGGCAACACTAGATTCTATAGGAGCACAGACCCTGTTGTGAACTGTGCATTCGAGGGATCTAGTTTGTGCACATCTTGTGAAACAGTTTCCTGAAACCATCCCCACTTGCCATCTGTGGAAAAACTGTCTTCCACAAAAACGGTCCTTGGTGCGAAAAGCTTGGGGACCACTGCTAATTCTATATAGAGAGATATAGATTGGCCAGACGTTAAGATACTTTTTTCTTAAAATAGTAAATTATTTCCAAATAGTAAAATATTTTCTGTAAGTTTTATTATGTATTTGCAAGAACACTTAAAAAAACACTCCATTAAAAGTTTTCCATCATAGACTGACTGTGGTTAACTCTATCATGAATTCTTACCATAACATTTTTTGGGTACATGAAGAAAAACCTTATGAATGAGATGTTTTGCAGTGAAGTTCTTTTTAAAAAAAAAAATTTAATGAATAATCCCCTTAGGGATTCAAAATAATTCTGCCTTTATAACATATAGTTGTCTAAAAAGTATTGTAATATAATTCTAAGTCCTGATCTCATCAAGAGGAATAGAAGGGAAGGAAAGTGAAAGATCTGAATTGTTAATAAGTGGAAATTTTAATTTTTGTGACAGTATTCTACATAAATACTGAAATGTAACAGTGGGTTAAAAAAATAAAAGGATTAAGGAAGGTTATAAACTTTAAAATGTCCAAGTATAAGATAGTAGCAGGAAGACAATAATGTTTGCATCCATATCTATATCTTGTTGTAGATAACCCTCAAGATTGACTGGTATTATTTAAAAAACAAATCTGAATTCTAATGAAGTTTTTCTCCCTTTTTAAAAATGAGCCATTTTTGTTTACAGTTGATAGTGTGCCTGCTGTATTCTGAAGGTCAGACTTCCTTGGGAAAGTCTGCTTGTTACCCCTTCTGAAGTATGTATTCAGTAATGTTCTGTGAATCCTTTAGGAGCTTTGTCCTGTGGGAATTCCCAGCCTTCTGTGGGGATAGCTTAACATTGTTAGTTTCTAGAGACTTGAAGAGAATATACTCTTGTGAAAGATTTAGTATGAACTTAAAGGTTGAGGGAGTCATGGGTAGTGTTTTGTGTACTGAAGAACCATGTGGGGAGAAATAAGATTTCAGAAATAACAGAAAAAAAGTAATTGGAACTGGTTTTAAATATTTGTTTGCTAATACTTTACTTTTCAGTATATTAAGGTAATACTGGTACGAGTGTTAAGAAAAATGACCTGGAAAAAAAGGAGAGAACTGAAACCACAGGGATGCTTCTGTTTAAGGTCAATAAGATGAATCAGAGAGAAAGATAGGAAAGTGAAAGGAGAACCAAGAGAGGGGTGGATATAAAAGGCAAGGAAGGAACTAATTTTAAACATAAGCAGTATCACGTTCTGTATAGAAGACCATCAGATATGGCTGCTAGATGGAAGTGATAACCTTGAAGAGAACCATAATGGCAAAGTACAATTGTCCTTCTGTATACTCAGGGCATTGGTTCCAGCACCATCTGTGGATACTAAAGTCCAAGCGTACTCAAGTCCTGCAGTCAGTCCTGGAGAACCCACATATACGAAAAGTTGGTCCTCCATCTATATGGATTTTGCATCCCATGATACTGTATTTTCTATCACAGTTGGGGTTGGAAAAAAAATCCATGTATAAGTGGACCCACACAATTAAAACCAGTGTCATTCAAGGGTCTGCTGTAATAGGAATAGAAGACATTTGCCAGTGGTTAACGAGTGGAGCAGCAGTGGGAAGGTAGGCAGCAAGTCACAGGATAGTGAAAGGAAGCAAAGAGTATGTTTGGCATGTTTGTATTGAATTGGTGGAAGACTGACAAAAGAGGAGGCCAGGTGCAGTGGCTTATGCCTGTAATCCTAGCACTTTGGGAGGCTGAGGTGGGCAAATAACCTGAGATCAGTCGTTTGAGACTAGCCTGGTCAACATGGTGAAACCCCGTCTCTACCAAAAATTAGCCAGGTGTGGGGTGCACACCTGTAATCCCAGCTACTCAGGAGGCCGAGTGAGGCAGGAGAATTGCTTGAACCCAGGAGGTGGAAATTGCAGTGAGCTGAGGACACACACTGCACACCAACCTGGGCAATAGAGCGAGACTGTCTCAAAAAAAAAAATTGCAGAGGAAATGTTCCCAAAAAGGCAAAAGAGAAGATAGGATATGAATGTAAGGTTTCGAAAGTAGAAACTCTCTGAATCAAGAGCAGAAAAAGGAAAAAGAGAAAAATGAAAATAATATTTGTATGTAAACTTTAAAAAAAATTTTCTTAGTCATTAGAACCTGTGGAATTTTAGGTGAACTAGAGAGAAGTCATGTTGATACATGTGGTGAAAGAGTAGAGGTTACCTGCTGAGAGTGGAGAGGTTGTGGGAAGGCATTTGTAATTTTAATACAGTAACAAAGATCTGAAAATAAGAGCTGTAGGTTAATTAGAGAGGAGTAAGATTTCCAGGTGTCATTGAGGGCTCAGAAAAGTTAACATTTGTGTTGGGTCCAGCCAGAACAGTTTGTGACTCTCAACCATGCTCAGAATTTGTCTGAGGGTAGAGATTAGCAAGATAGATATGGTGGAAGAACAAGAGGTAAGTGAGTGAAGGAAACTTGAACACATT
Organism: Plecturocebus donacophilus; assembly: GCA_004027715.1. Classification (NCBI taxonomy): domain Eukaryota; kingdom Metazoa; phylum Chordata; class Mammalia; order Primates; family Pitheciidae; genus Plecturocebus; species Plecturocebus donacophilus. The sequence continues at coordinate 16,595 of PVKP010003610.1, read as the reverse complement.
ATGTATAAGAAACTATGTTAGACCCTAGAGGAGTATAAAGATAAATTAGATTCTAGTAAGAATGTAAAAAGAATGCAGGTTGCTAAAGCTAACATCCTTAATGTCTTACTCACTATTCCTACCTTTAAGGGAAGATGACACAAGGGTGCTAGTAGGTCAGGAGAATAAGGAGGGATTGGCAAGATTAAAGGTCAAAGTGAAGAAAAACATGTTTAGTTGAAATAAAAGAATAGGATGATTGGAAAGAAGAGGGGTGAGTTGTTAAAGAGAATGTTGGGACTCAAGATCTTTGAAGTACAGCAGTTTTAAAAAATCTTAAAAGAAGCCAGCTTTGCTAACACTATCTTATCCCCAGACCCTCAGTTCTCCTTACCTCAGAAAACAGCATCACCATACCAGAAATATGGACATGATCCTTGATTCTGCATCCCTCATAACCAGTCCATCAGGGAGTCTTCTTGACTTTACATCCGGCTCATGCCAGGAATCTTTATACCCTCCGTCCCTCTCAGCTACCATGACCCTAGTCAAAACCTCTCACCAGGACTGCAGTGGTTGCCTGCAAGACTCCTTGCTGCTTTTCTTAACCTGCCTACCTCAAAGCACCTGCCTCAACCCACAGCAGTCAGAGTGATTGTTTTAAAATATGAAACAAATTTCAGGTTTTTGCTTAGATGCTCTCTGGTTACTTGCCTGTTCATTCAGATCAAAACACCAATTTCTTACCCTGTCCTAGAGGGTGATCTAGCCTCTGCCTATTTCCTTTTCTTGTTTTTCTCTTTTAACAATTGTGTTGCACCCACACTGAATATTTGGTTCTTTCCGTTCTGTCTGCCTGAGCTTTCCCCATGATCCTTGCATCAGGGTTTCTTATTTATTTATTTTTATTTATTTATTTTGAGACAAGGTCTTGCTCAACAGCTAGAATGCAGTAGCATGATCCCAGCTCACTGCAGCCTTGACCTTCAGGCTCAAGTGATCTTCCTGCCTCAGCCTCCTGTGTAGCTGGGACTACAGGCATATGCCACCATGTCCAGCTTTTTTTTTTTTTTTTCCGTACAGATTGGGTCTCACTGTGTTGTCCAGGCTAGTCTCAAACTCCTGGTCTCAAGCAATTCTCCTGCCTTCGTCTCCCTAAGTGTTGAGATTACAGGCCTGAGTCACCCCACATCCAGCCTGGTTCCATATTTAAATTAAAGCTTAAAGCCGTCTCCTCAAGTAATCTTTTTCCAACTCTACAATCACTGTATCATGTGGCCCAGTTTAATTTTGTGCATTATTTGTTGACTAAAATGTTCTGTCTTTTGTTTTCTGTTTCTCTGCACTAGAATGTAAATTTCACAAGAGCAGGGGTCTTGTTTTTCGGTTCACCACTACATCCTTAGAGCTGACAACATAGTTGATGCTTAACAAATATTTGTTGTGTGAATTCATAATAAGATGAAAATAATCAATATTCTGTCTTCCTTCTTGTCAGGATAATATGTTTTCTGCTTCAGGATATACCATGGTAAAATGTGTAACTTTCCTTTTGGACAGGGAGAAGCAGTGCGTCTGTCCAGACAATTACCGACGTACTTATCAAAAGAGGACATCCAAGACATTATCTACAGGATGAAGCACCAGTTTGGAAATGAAATTAAAGGATGTGTTCATGGTCGTCCATTTTTTCATCATTTAACCTATCTTCCAGAAACTACATGATTAAATATGTTTAAGAAGATTAGTTACCATTGAAATTGGTTCTGTCATAAAGCAATATGAGTCCAGTTTTAAATTATCTTTGTATTATGTGTCATATGGTTATTTTTTAAATGAGGATTCACTTGTTTGTATATTGAAAAAGTTCCAAGTATTGTGGAAAGCATAAATAAACTAATATAAACTATTCATTTTATTCTCAAGACCCAGCCATCATAATAATTACGAGTTATAGTCTCAGAATTGGAAAATAGGTAGTATTCTGGGGTGGTTGGTTTCCTAGGTCAGTTCTGTGCAGGGAGAAATCAAACATCACACATACTAGCATATCTGATAAACAGTGTCAATATTTTTTATACTACGATGGAAAGAGAGTGGGAGAAAATGAGAAAATGAAGTTCAGAGGAAGGAGAAAATAAAACCAGAAATCCTTCCATTAACCTCCATTTAGGGAGTAACAGATTAGATGTTACTGTCTCTTTGTTATTTGGTAATTATTGGATTCTGGGGTCAACATTTGTCAGAGAGCATTGGAAGAACTAGATTTTTAACAGAAAATTTAGGTGATTTTTGTTTGTTTTGAGACAGTCTCACTCTTGTCGCCCAGCCTGGAGTGCAGTGGCACGATCTTGGCTCACTGCAGCCTCCACCTCAGTGATTCTCCTTCCTCAGCCTCCAAAGTAACAAATTGCAGCTGCCCACCACCATGCCTCGCTAATTTTTGTATTTTTAGTAGAGATGTGGTTTCACCATGTTGGCCAGGCTGGCCTCACTCCTGACCTCAGGTAATCCGCCCACCTCAGCCTCCCAAAGTGTTGGGATTACAGGTATGAGCCACTACACTGGGCCGTTAGGTGAAAATTATTGTACATATGCCCCTTGCAAAAACTAGGTCCCACAGTGCACCAAAATACCTTTAGAAAAAGTTGAAACATGATTTTTAATGAATATGTTTGTTGTGTAAAGTAAGATATGTTATCCTGGATACAGTGTCTTCACACACACGCCATCTCCCATAATTCTCAAAGATCATCTTTAAATTCCTAAGATCCTTGTGTTAAGAAGTACAAATTGTGAAACCTGGATTCTGCCTTTTCTTCTGGCAAAATCATCCTGTTTTGCATGACCCAAAATCCTGCTTCCCCCGACTCTCCATTATCCCTTTTATAAATGCGGAGAGCTTGCTGAGAGTAATCATTTTAAATTAACTGGGTAAACTGAGGGAAAAGAGGCTCACAAAGGCTGTCAAAAGATGAAATTTGCATCATAAATTTGCACTCGCCCTAAGTAAAACGACTCATGTTTTAGCCAATATAGTCTGTATTGGTCCTACAACTATCTTGTAGATGAAGAAACTCATTTTTTCCTACCAGTTCTGAATTGTGCCAAAGCAGGTTGGTAGGAATGGCAGTAGGTATTTACCACCTGTTTGCTAGATAGGTTAAGCACTTACCTTGGGTGATCTCACTTAATGTTCACAACGAATTTAGAATTGTAGGTACTGTTGAGATTCTAATCCCAAAGCTCCTGTTCTTAACCACCATTATACTGCCTGCCATGAGAAATGGGCCCTAAAGAGTTATTTGGGTCAACAAAGCATAGGTACTTGGGGACTATTAAACACTTCCTGATACCACTTTAACGAATGCTGGAGTAAATCAACCTTGGGGTGCAACTTTTTTTTTTTAATGACAGGGTCTGGCTTTGTCACCCACGCTAGAGTTCAGTGGTGCGACCTTGGCTCACTGCAACCTCCGCCTCCCAGCTTCAAGCGATTCTCCTGCATCAGCCTCCTGAGTAGCTGGGATTATAGGAGTCCACCACCACGTCCAGCTAATTTTTGTGTTTTTAGTAGAGATGGAGTTTTCCCCATGTTAGACAGGCTGGTCTGGAACTCCTGGCCTCAAGCGATTCGCCCTTCTCAGCCTCCCAAAGGGCGGTGATTACAGGCGCCAGGAACCGCTCCTGGCCACGTTTTTCTAAGGTGACTGGAGTAGCAGCTGGTCGTGAATCAGCTGCCTTTTCCAGAACAAGAATGGGCTTCAGGTGAGGGGCTAGCGTCGCCCCAGGGACCAATCTTGGTTCACGAGGCCGAGGGCAGCCCGGCAACCACGTGGAAGCCGGGCAATCACCCGCAGCGCTCCCATCCTCCAAAGGTCTTTACAACAGCCCCAGCACCACCCGCGGGACGAAATGGCTGGAGCTGGGGGCGGCCACGGGGAAGCGCTGGTTCCCAGGATGGAGGTAACTGCCGCTGCGGGCTGGGAGGCTTACCCGGAATTAAGGGCGAGGCGAGGAGATCCAGAGGAAAAGGAAAGCCTCACTCCAAGTTACCCATTTGCCTCTTTAGTCTGGGTTGCTAGAGCCCTTGGCCTGGGAGAAGGACTCTTAAGATGTGAGTTCCAAAGTGCTCTTTAGACCCAAGTGTGTTGCCTAGGATCCCAGCCTTGGCTATAGCCACAGGGCTGACCCAAAGCCATATGGAAGTGAGGCTTTCAGGCCCCTCTTGAATGGACCTTTTTTTTTTTTTTTTTTGCTTGCCTGCAGAACTGATTTTAATAGTGTTCTCTTTTTTTCCTTTTTAAAATTTTATTGTTATTATTATACTTTAAGTTCCAGGGTACACATGAAGAACGTGCAGGTTTGTTACATAGGTATACACGTGCCATGGTGGTTTGCTGCATCCATCACCCCATCATCTACATTAGATATTTCTCCTAATGCTATCCCTCTCCTAGACCCCCACCCCCTGCTATCCCTCCCCTAGCCACCACCCCGAAGGCCCCGGTGTCTGACACTTCCCTGTGTCCATGTGTTCTCATTGTTCAACACTCACTTATGAGTGAGAACATGTGGTGTTTGGTTTTCTGCTCTTGTGTCAGTTTGCTAAAAATGATGGTTTCCAGCTTCATCCATGTTGCTGCAAGGGACATGAACTCATTTTTTATGACCGCATAGTATTCCACATTTTCTTTATCCAGTCTATCATTGATAGGCATTTGGGTTGGTTCCAAGTC